>JAIEZT010000012.1:2596428-2663878 GCA_019594935.1 Periophthalmus modestus | reverse complement strand
TGTGGAGAGCTTGTGAGGAGGAGACCAGTGGTGTGAGCTGTGAGAGTGCGACTGTGAGGAGCAGGCGTGAGGAGTGAGGACAGATCAGTGTCGAGAGCTGTGAGGAGTGAAGAACGTGTCCGCCAGAGCTGAGGACCCGCGAGACAGATCAGGTGAGACTTGAAGAGTGCGGCAGTCGTGAGAGCGGTGAGGAGTGAGAGTGAGACGTTGAGAGCTTTGCCGGAGTTAGACCAGCGCATCAGTGTGAAGCGTGAGGGTGAGAGATGCGGAGTGAGAAGATCTAGTCTAGAGGTTTTTTGTCCCCGATTTCTCCTCGCCTTCGTGTATTGTCATTCATGTGTGAGACGTTCCTCTGCGGAGCTGAGTACAGTGAGAGGGTGACGCAAGGATGTATAGCGAGGAGTGAGTATCAGCCGTCGATGACTGCTATAGTTGTTTTTTTCTTTGGTGAGGAGTGAGAGGCAGTGAGGAGTGAGATAGATCCGTGGAGAACTGTGAGAGTGAAGACAAGTTGACGGCAGCGGTGAAGAGTGACGATGAGATCGGTTGAAAAACATGTGGGAGTGACACAGTGAGAGCTTGTCCTGAGGAGTGAGCAGTATGCGAGCTCCATAGGAGGAGACAGGACCCAGGTGAGAGCGTGAGTGTGAGAACTTGTGAGGAGTGAGAGCAGTGAGAGTATGAGGGTGATTCGATCAGCTTGTTTGAGAGCTGTGAGGAGGGAGAAGATCAGTGTGACGAACTGTGAGGAGTGAATCAGTGTGAGAACTGTGAGGAGTGAGATGAGAGCTGTGAGAGTAGATCTAGTGTGAGAACTGTGAGGAGTGACCAGTGAGAGACCTGTGAGGAGTGAGAACTGTATAGTTAGATCAGTGAGAGAACTGAGGGTGGTGTGACACAGTGAGAGCTGTGAGGAGTGAGACAGTGAGAGCGATTGAGGAGGCGAGAATCAGTGTGAGAGCTGTTGAGGTGTGAGAACGAGCAGGAGTGGACAGTGAGAGACTGTGAGGGAGTGATTTCAGAATCAAGTGTGAAACTCCCTGAGTCCCTCAAAGATTCAGACTACATTTGAGAACTTTTTGGAAGCCCTTGGTTTGATATTAAACACCCAGAGTGTGTCACTTCTGAATCACTTCATTCGTTTGTATCAGGTCTGACCTACTGTCGAGTGAGTCAGGTTAATTGTGTAATCCAAATCCTCAGCTGGTCATTTACTAAAACTGTCCAACTTTTAATGAAAAATAGAACATTCGTCTGGGGGGGGGAGGGCAGATTTGGTCTCACTTCGAATCAGCATTAGAATTTTAATCGAAGAATCCCAAATCTGTGTTTCAAACTCGAAATCGTATCGGAAAGATTTGATCGTGCGAATTTTAATTAAAACATTTCAAAAAGGACAAAATTTGAAGCGTTTCCCATTATAACTACGAGGACCCCGCGCGCGGCAACAAACGGCACAAACGTGGGGACAGTGCACAAGCGTCTGGGGCAGCGATTTCGAGTGTGAAATATAATGAGGGAGGGACGGGCCGTGTGCAGTACGGCGCTGTCTGGGGCGAGGGACACCTTCGCAAAAAATAATGGCAGCAGCGTAAAAAAAAACAGAAAAAAACAGTAGCTCAGTGCAAACATGGATAACAGCCGGGTTTGGTTATTGGGGCAATGGCAGGATGAAGAAGTGAAAGTGGGAAAGAGGAGACGAGACACGGACGGATGGATTGGGATGGATGGATGGAGGTGAGTGTGTCCTGTGGGATGAGAGAAAACAAGGGAACAGAAAAGATTCACACCCCGACTGCTGAAGACGATTTGCAAACTGTTTGAAGGTCTGAAACTTTCAAATGGAGGCAGCGAGGAAGGCAGAGCTGTGAAGTACATGGTATTTACTTTTAGGTATTTAAGCTCATTTCTTTGGCAGATTGAATTTAAGATGCTCATGTTTCTCGTTTTGCCCGTGTGAAACAGTTTGTTATTTTCTTAAATTATTTGTGGTGTCCAACCATTTATTTTGGCATCATTTTTAACCTCCTGGGACTTGAGGTTTTGGGTTGTCTCTGGCCACAATGCAAATTCTAGAAGTAGAATAAGAGCATAAGAGAACAGCAACAATGCAAAAATGTTCAATTTAGAATATTTTTAAGAATTTAGAATGTTCAGAATATTTATGTTATTTTTATTTATATATTCATATAATTTATTTATGTATTTATGTATGTATAACATTTTTTTATTTAATTTATTTATGTATTTATTTATTTTTTTATTAATTATTTTAATTTATATATATTAAGTATTTATTATTTTATTGATCTATTTATTCCAATTCATATATTTACTTACTTTATTTTATTTTTACCTTTTTTTTTTTTTTTTTTTTTTTTGTAAAGGTTTATGTGTCTTGCACCTCTTAGCACTCTTTCACATGAGCCACATTGTTCCAAGAGGCACCATTGTTTTTACTCAGGACAAATGTTCCCGTTTCAGGCTCTTAATAAATAGTTTTTTGCAAATCCTTATTCAAATGTTCTACAACAATGATTAAAAAGTAGATAGAATGTCGTCATATGGCATCATTTTTCTCATACAATGTAAAGAAGTAGTGTTTAATTTTGTTTCAGATTTTTTGTACGTATAAGTATTTTTCTGGGGAATTCGCAAGAGAAAAGCAGCTTCTTTTGTTTTATAGATTCTTTCGTCCAGTTTTGCTCTTCCTCAGTGTGGTCCCATTGGGACAATATTCAAATTTTAGACTTTGCGACTTTCGAAAACCTGTTATCGTTCCCCTATGTTTTAGAGTTCCTTTCTTTTTTCCCGGTACATCCACTTCGCAAACAATCTGAGTCAATACACAATCGAATGAAAGCTACAGCGCCTCGTCTTTGTGATTATGCAAACGTTTTCACCTCTAATCACCGCAGTGCTCATCACAGGAAACCACGTTTTTACACAGAAAAGCCAAAAATCTGGATTTGGACATGGAGGAGTTTAACTTATCTTTTTGTTCATATGCACACATTTGTTTCAATATTCAACAAAACTAAAACATAACTGTCCCGGGTTTGTTCTGTTTAGTCTTTTAGTCTGACACTGTTACTTTAAAGATATTGAAGTCTATTTACTCAGTTTAGTTTAACCAAGCAGCTTCTCTTACCTGACTCTCCACATGGCCAGACACAGAGGGGGCGTGGCCTATGTCGGCATTTTGAAAGCTTTGGGTGTGGGTTCTGGGCCGGACCATGTGGAGGGGCTGAATTGACTGGGTAACTTCTTTTCTTTGTTGTTTCATTATCTTGGTATTTTGTTTGGTTGTTTAAGTGGTTTTAGTTGTTTAAACTCTTTTAGATCTCATAAATCTGGCAGCTGATGTTGATCCTGCTGAAAAGTTCTACCTGCAGCATCTGTGAAGTACCATGGTTTACCCGGGTAGGTACTTCCTGTTTTGGGTCAGTTTTCAGGGGCTATTAGTGTAGATTGGTTTGCAGAATTTAATTTAAGATGCTCAATGTTCTGTTTTTGTGTGACATTCTGGGTTGTCTCGGCCACCATGCAATTTTTTAGAAGAGAATAAGAGCATACAAGAACAGCAACAATGCAAAAATGTTAATTAGAATATTTTAAGATTTTTAGAATGTTCAGAATATTTATTTATTCATATAATTATCTATTTAATTTTTTTATTTTTATTTTATTTTTCTATTTATTAATTATTTATTTTTGTAAAGTCTTATTGTCTTCCTGCACCAACAGCAACACTCAAAAATGTTCAGTTTGGAATCTTTTGAAGAGTTTAGAATGTTCGAATTATTATTTATTTATAATAATTTGATCTAGATTTTTATTTATTTATTAATTTAATGTTTCTAAAGGCTTATTGTCTCTTGCCACTTCTCACAGCTCTTCACACAATGCCACATGTAATAATAAATAAATAATATAATTGTTCCAAGAGCCACATTATTTTTACTCAGGACAAATGTTGTTGTGTTTGAGGCTCTTGATAAACAGCTTTTTTTTTGCAAATTATTATTCAAATGTTCTAACCAAAATGATTAAACATAGAACCATGTCCTCATATGTGGACGTCAATTGTTCTCATAATGTACAAAGATAATTGTTTATTTTACACATCATCAGGTCCAATCTGCCAATCCCCAAAATAGACAAAGATGAAAATGATTTAAGACAGGAAACATCGAGTCTCGCGGACGTTAAAATACATTTTTGTCTGATAAAAGCCACCCCTTTCACCTTCAATAAAGGAATCCGCACGTCCGCCTCCTACTTTGACCATGTCGCGCATGGTGTCGAGCCAGCACTTCCCCACAACAAGGAAGGTACTTTTTACTTATCAATCCAAAAGTAGAAAATGTAGTGGAGGAAAGGGAAAGTCCACACTGTAAAATGCACTGAAGTGAAAGCACAGATGCCTAAAAAATTATACTTAACTCCTGCACTCCTTCCTACTTTCGCCTTGTTCCCTTTCACTGTGGGATGTAGCTCTGGTCACAGCTGAATCATTGACGTCTCTTTTGTTCTGATACTGTTTCTATTGTCTTTATTCAACACAAACAAAAGCAGCTGGGGGTGAAAATGTGTTTTTTTTAGATTGAATGTTGCAGTCATGTCCGTTTTTTAAAAAGCCTTCAGCGTATCTGAAGGTTAGTTGATAAAACACTGTCATCGCTCTCTCCAGAGTGTGTCCTGTGTTAAAACAAAGGGGTCATAGCACATCATGCATATTTGAAATGTTGCCAACATCAATTTTCAGCGTAGTTTATAATCAGGTGAGTGACAGGTAGGTCATGTGGTCAAATACATCAGCACTTTAGCAACTTCTGGACTCTCATCATCCGGACTTGTCCTTGAGATGTTCTGATGATGAGTGTGTGTGTGTGGTGATTGTGTGTCGTGTGTGTCCGTGTGTGTGTGTGTGTGTGTGTCCGTGTCCGTGTGTGTGTGTGTGTGTGTGTGTGTGAGTGTCCCCAGGAGTCGACTGAAGCATATGTCCAAAGCTGGACAGGGACCTCCAACAGCTGACACACAATTTACACACCCAAATCTGCCCAGATGGAAGACAGGAACGGGCCACTGCGGTTCACACACAGAGGTTATTTTATAGGAGAACACTCTACTACTACTATATTTTTTAATCAAATATGCTGTACTTTACTACTACGTCATTTTAGACAGCAGTATCACAGTGATGGAGGAAGTACAGTCGTCCCTCGCTGACAAAGAGACTGTAGACCATTGTGTTCTGCGTCCTGATTGGCTGAGGGACTGTAGACCATTGTGTTTCCTCTGCGTCTGATTGGCTGAGGGACTGTAGACCATTGTGTTTCTGCGTCCTGATTGGCTGAGGGACTGTAGACCATTGTGTTCTGCGTTCTGATTGGCTGAGGGACTGTAGACCATTGTGTTCTACGTCCTGATTGGCTGAGGGACTGTAGACCATTGTGTTCTGCGTCCTGATTGGCTGAGGGACTGTAGACCATTGTGTTCTACGTCCTGATTGGCTGAGGGACTGTAGACCATTGTGTTTCTTCATCATTAATTGTTTCTTTATTCTTGATTAAGTGTTTCTTCATTATTAATTAAGTGTTTCTTCATTATTAATTAAGTGTTTCTTCATCATTGTTTCTTTATTCTTGATTATGTGTTTCTTCATTATTAATTAAGTGTTTCTTCATTATTAATTAAGTGTTTCTTTATGCTTTATTAAGGCTAAATAGTTATTATAAAGTGTTACCAATGAAATGACATTTTGAACTTTCTTTGCATCTTAGTCTCTAGTACTTTGAAAATCTAATCTCTAGTACTTTGAAAATCTATTTTCTAGTACTTTGAAAATCTATTCTCTAGTACTTTGAAAATCTAATCTCTAGTACTTTGAAAAAGGTCCAAATAGCGTCGTCTTTCTCTCCTGGAGTCGTGTAAACCAAAACCTAAAAGTACTTTCCTGAATGACTCTTACAACCACCTGACCCTGAGCGTTTAGCCCGATTCGAGCCGTCACAGGAGTCGTCTGAGCAGCATTACGACGTATCCTCTTGTAACAGGTTTAAGGCTCTGAAATCTGGCATCTCCGCTCTGGTATGCCATTGGCCGCCATTAGAGCTGGCACGGCCCCGCGTCCCTGGCATCGTTATCTTGGCACGGGGCAACCACAACAGGAGCCGGTGCCCGCTGCGCCCGCTGTGCCCGCTGTGCCCTGCTGTGGCGAGCGTCTGTGTCAGCTTTCATAACATAAACCACCCAGAAAACCAACGGCGGAGCTGTAAAAGTACTATACGAAGATACAGACAGGACACGAGCGGGAGTGAAGTATGTGTTTGTGTGGGTAAAATTGGACAGGCCCGGAGCCAGATGCACAGAGATTTGACAAGGCCCATCTGTGGATCCTTCTTTCCAAAAATGCCCATTCGGCTCTTTATCCCAGTCCAAACACACAGCCAGTAATGCAGACACAGTGGAGCGTTGTAGGACGGATGAGCCACACCGCTGCAGACGGGGACGGCTCAGGGGACGGGCCGGGGGGAGTCCCCGTGCTGGACACAGGTAGGTGGACTGGTGAGGCGTGGGCTCTATCCCCCACAGGACTCAAAGACAAGAAGCTCTCCTCCGCGGTTCAATAAATATTAATCTGTTGAGTTTTATCACTGCTGGGGCAGGGAACGAGACAAAGGAAGTAAAAAGCCTCTACTTTTGTTTCGCATAAAAGCAGCAGCGGCTCAGTGGTTTAGAGCGGCGGCTGGAAAAAGATGATGGTTCAGTCGCAGCTTGTGATCACTCAGACTGTGTCCTTGGGCAAGACACTTTTCTTCTTCTGACGACGTGTGCCACTTTGATTGGCTAAATGGCTGTATACTGCATGAATATGATGGTGGAGGGGGTGATGAAGTACAAGCAGTAAAGTACTATATTTAAGTAGAATCTGTATCTGTACTTTACTTAAGTACATTTTTACAGTGTGTACTTTTTACTTTTACTTCACTACATTTGAGAGCAGTATCTGTACTTTCTACTGTACTACATTTTTGAACAGGACTGAAAAGTAAAAAGTACTTTTCATCTGATTTGAGAGGTTACTTTGACCATGTTCGTGGAAACATCTTGAAGTAAGTTTTCGAGTTTAAGCTTCGACTTTGAGCGAATAAAAATAAATAGACAAAATTCATCAGAAAAGTCATGAAAATCGATTTGTATTGTTACTGTTGACCAAAAATGTATCATTTCTTTGAATCAATATCACTAAATTTAACCTTTTATCAAATTAACACTTCTGAAATATTATTACTCTTAAAGTGCATTTATAAATTACAGAGCCCTGCAGATGACGGAAAGGAGAAGCATAATATTCACACAAAACAAAATATATTCACTTAAGGGAACGACATAATTAACTTGAGAGAAAGACATAATTTTCTTGAGAGAACGACACAAATATCTTGAGGGAACGATATGATTATCTTGAAGAAACGAGATCTTTTCTTGAGGGAAAGAGATAATTATCTTGAAAGAACATAACAATATAGAATAGAACATAACATATTTTCCTGAGCGCACACGATATTTACCTTAAAAAAAATACAAATAATCTTGTTCCTTGTGATAATCAAATCGTTCTCTCAAGATAATCTCATGTGTGAACGTGAAATTATCTCGTTATCTATTATATTTTGCAAATGTCCTGTGCCGGGCTCCAGAATAAACAGGTACTTTAATACTTTTACTTAAGTATCATATGAAAAATCTACTTGAGCAACTTTTTTATCTCTATTTATTTGGTCCTGCTTCTCCAAACAGATCACGTGCCGTGGATCAGAGTTCAAGTTGAAACTTTTGCAACATGTGACTCATTTCTCGTTGTACTTCCTGCATCTGCGATTTGTTAACATTTTACAAAATGGCAGATAAAAACACTACAGTGTCTCTTTGGCGCTTGTCGCTTCTTTCAAACCTTTTTTTCCTGCTACACAGAACAAAATTGCAGCCACAATTTCACAAAAGCACACAAGGCAACGAAAAATCCATCATGGGAGAATTTCCTGTAAAGAATGAAGTCCATTGATCACCCAGATGGCACGCTATCTGAGGGAGATGGGAGCAGCGCACAGACAGGGCAGATGTATAGAGCGGAGAGTCTGCACGAAAGGAAGGACGAGAGAGGGATGGAGCTGCTATTTCGGAGCGCAAAATTTATCATGAGTTCCAACTTTATTTTTGTGATCTGCACAAGTTACATCACCTAACTTTTTCCCTTTTTCCCGTTATACTACGACTAAACCACCAGAGAATGTTCAGTGGTCCCTGGTTTATCGCTGTTTTTTTGTGTAGTTTTACTTTTTTTTCCAGTGTAGGAGCGTGCATTGTGTTCTGCGTCCTGATTGGCTGAGGGACTGTAGACCATTGTGTTCTGCGTCCTGATTGGCTGAGGTTACTGTGTTCAGACAAATTTACATAAATCATATGTGTCAAACTCAGGCCCGGGGGCCAAATCTGGCCCGCGGCGTAATTATATTTGGCCCATGAGATCATATCAAATGTGTATTAGAGCTGGCAGGCTGGTATATAGCACATGCACCACTAATACTACATATCCCAGAATGCTTTGCTGCAGTAGAGGCCAATGCACAGAGTAAATCAGTGTAGCAAACTGAGATTGAATATGTTTTCTCTGCACTTTTTCTGCTCCTTGGTTTGGACTGTTAATAGTTTATATAAATAAATCTCGAGTTTGGCCGTGAATTTGTCTTTGTTTTAAATTTTGGTCCAGTGTGAATTTGAGTTTGACATAAATGTTCGATGGACACGACAGCAGCACCAGGACGACGAGGTGCAGCCAGAGGAACTGTGACATACACCTGAGTCACGATTCATTAAACAAGAGAAATGTGAGAAAATGTTAATGCCTGTGTGAGAAAAGTGTATAAAGTGTGTGGTGAGGGGTTTGACAGACAAGAAACATATGGAATAATGTAAAAAATAAAGCTGATACTTCTCGGATTTCACTTATTGTGGGTTATTTTTAGAACATAACCAGTTACTAGTACTGTAAATAAAAATTATGCTTATAGAAATACTGTGACACATGTATTTTAAAGGTTGGACACATAAGAAATGATTAATAGTGACTCAGGTGTGTTTCACCGTTCCTCTGACTCCGCCTCTTCCTCTGACCCCGCCTCTTCCTCTGACTCCGCCTCTTTGTCCTGGCGCCGCTGTAATGTCTTTTTCCACTGAAGGCCTTGGTGCAGGTGTTTTTTTTCCGAGTGCAAACATACAGCACTTCAGAGTCACACCACGATTGAACATGTATGTAAATTTGCTGCAAGGAGGCTGGAGTATTTTTTCTTTAAATAACCTGTTCACTTGATACTTCTGTAGATATGAACCATTTTGCACATGCTCGTTTGCTTTCCAGACGCAGATAAATGACTTTAAAAAGCTGTAACACTGAGCAGACACTGTGGAACTTTCTCCAAACTCACCTGGGGCCAGCACAAACCTCAACCAGGCGCCATCTTCAGTTTTATATCTATTGACCTGACGAGTCTCCCCAAAAGTGCTGAATCCAGGTCAAACATTGTAACATGCGAATAAATGGTCATCTGGGGCCAATTAGGAGAACAAGGGCCGGGAATGAGCTCCATATCTCTGCACATTATGAAACGCAGTGCAATATTCAGGCAAGAAACAGCGCTCGCCTGGGAAGTTTTTAATGGACCCATTTGTTAAAGTGCTGTTTAAGATGTGCAGCAAATTTAATGTTTGAGGTGGGTTGGAATTTGGAGGAATGGAGACGGAATTTCGACAAGTTTAAGGATGTAGTCTCCTGTTTTATTGTTTATTTTCTGTATTTTCTGGACAATAAGTCGCACTTTTTTCATAGTTTGTCCAGGGGTGCGACTTATATTCAGTGATTTAGTGATTTGGAGTGAGATCCAGAGTAAATTTGTTGTTGAATTTGTTTTTTCTGCTTTAGTTTGTGATTAACTGTTAATATCTGACATTAACAAACCAGACACGTGTCAGTTCTGTCTGTGCTTCAGCTGAATAAATTAAATGTGTAATGTTAGCGTGCTGTACTGATATTCTGCCAGTTCTTTTCTATTTTATTCTTATTATTATAACTTGACTTTAAAGATAAAATGTCTTGGATTTTTTCAAATAAATTTCCCCCAAAAATGCGACTTATATACGTCTTTTTCTTCATTATTTTGCATTTTTTCACTGGTGCGACTTATACTCCAGAACATTCGGTACTATTTCAGCCACATATGTGTTTGGATATGAGGACGTTAATGTTAATGCCGGTCATGGTGATGTCGCCAGGCCAGATCAGATCTGTGAAAAGGCGGCTCCGCTCACAGAAAGAACTCATGATTTTGAAGACGTTTTTAGCAATGAAAATATCTGTAGTTGCACAAATGAAACGTTGATTAAAGTCATTACTGCAGAATGTTCCAGACAAAGCTACAACATCTCCATGGACACCCAGAAAAGTTACATAGTGAAGCATTAATGCAGGTTTGTATTCAGGGTTTGTATTAAGCGTGCACTGAGCTGAAGGTTGGCAGTTTGAATCCTGCTCTCGACACAAACATCATTGGTTGAACAGTCAGATCCACCGAATCACAGGTTGGCGGTGCGATTCCAGCTCTCACAGATGAATACTGTTGTTGTGTCCTTGGGCAAGACACTGATATATGGACGTATGTGTGAATGGGTGAGTGATTCCTTGAACATGGAAAACTACCTTCACACTTCTCCTTTGGCACATAAATATACATTTCAGAGCGAACAAACGGGTCTGTGGCTCTGCAGAAATACAAATGAGAGAAATGTTCTTTTTTCTTTCTTATTCTTTAAAAATATCTGCCAAGCAACTGCCCTCAAATGAACCTCGTCTTAAGCTGGACAAAAAAAAATAGGTATCACAATTTCCCATTTTCGCTCTTTGATAACACTGTCATGTCCGTTTCCTGTCTGATCAATGAGAGTTTGAATCCAAAGAAGCGTTTGCATTTAAACCGTATCAAAGCTGCTTTAAGACTGGCTTTGTCACATGAAGTCACCGTCTTCAGCCTTTTCTTGAGGATTGTTTTGAGCTCTCCACCTCTCTCTATGAAACACTCTGAGAACAAAGCCTCTCGCACACACAGACGCACACACAGACGCACACACAGACGCACACACAGACGCACACACAGACGCACACACAGACGCACACACAGACGCACACAGACGCACACACAGACGCACACACAGACGCACACTCATGCCACTTGTTGATCGATGTCTCTGTCATTTCTGGAGTCACAATTCCCCAGAAACAAGCTGACCACGACGCGCCTGCTGGACTCCACTTACACCGCCCCAGTCCGGCCCTTCCCGATCCATCCGTCTGCCGCTCCTTCTCCATTTTCGGGGGACTTTTCTGTATTCGCTCGCTGCGTTTCCCGGTGTGACCCTGTGGTTCCTTACATCTTTGTCATTAAACCGGTCCCACAGGGAGGTCAGCCAGACAATGTCACCACTAATCACTTTATATCAATCATCTGGTGGAGCGGCGGCTTTGTCTTGTAGGTGCCAACTTCTCATTATCTGCAAATACGTGGGGGGTGGAAATATGCTCAAAATACGAGCGAAGGTTAGGGCTGCGATGAGCGCGAGTACTCGGCTAGAGAAAGTAATCGTAGTTGTATTTTGATGAGTCGTTATCTGGGACAAATCGACTCTAGATCAAGGGTCTCAAACTCAAATTATTCCACAAAAAAAGCTTTTAAAATCTTCTCAAACTTCATCGTTGTTTTCAGCACACATGAGGAAATATGCCAAGTGGATTTCCATAAAAAACAATGTGGATTTTATAGATGTACATCGCTAATTGTTGAATCTTTAAAGATGGGAGTGCACAGCGTGAGTGACGTGTGTGTTACCGATTTGGCGAAACCTTCTCCACATGAACATTAAACTTTTACATTGTCCTGCGGGCCACAAAATATCATCTCGCAGGCCACAATTGGCCCCGGGGCCGTGAGTTTGAGACTCCTGCTCTAGATAGTGGCAGTTTTCAAGGATAGATCACTGAATTTAAGTTTGATTTTTGAGGATTTTTGTTCAGCCCAATGCAAGAATTACAAACTTGACCCCAAATATTACAAACTGAAGTCTAATGAAGATGAATCAAAACAAGCAGAGTTTGGTTTGTTTCTGGCAAGTTCCTCAAATTTCCTCATGACGAGTGACGTTGAATTGAAGCTCTCATCCCATAAAATACAGAGCCGTAAATAGATGGAACAATCCACAGTAAAGACAGTTCAAGAAAGAGTTCTGCGCTTCCTAAACTCACCCTAACTGCACCACGAGCCAGGCCTGCAATTACTACTGTATATGGACTTTTTTAGGTCAGTATTTATCGTGTGTACAGTTTATTTGCACTACTGGGACATTTTTGGTTATTTTTTGGCTTTATGATCAGATTTAAGCCATAAACTGTTGAATTAATAACCTCTATAAGTCATTACAGAAGCAAAATAAGAACTAAAGTGTTTCGTTCTGCTGATTATTTATTGCAGATCTTGATTTTTAACAATATTGTAGATTCAGAAGAGTTTTGTGGTTTGAATCTGGTCTTGGGTTTGTGCGTCAGTGGCATAAATTAGTTTCAATCTTGTCGTTTATCGTCTACATTTACTTCAAAATGTGTTTCACCATCAAAAGTCTGAGGCGTTATGGCTTCTGACTGATCTGGTCTTAAACATATTTGTTCTTAAAACATCTTGTAATATGTTGGTTTAGAAATTACAGTAGTAGAAGTAAAGTCGCAGAAGTTAAAACGTCAAACTCAATTTTGATAATATGGAAAACGCTCAATGCTCACTATCGATTTCAACATTCAAGAAGCGTCTAAATGATTTAATTTGACACATATGAGTTTAAATGAGGACTGTGCATCACTAGTTTCAGTCTGGATGTGTATGGGTGATGTTTTTTTGACAACCGCATCTGTTAATCATCTCAAAACAATCAAATGTGCATTAAAACTACCTCTGCCACCTCTCCAGAGCGTTCTTTTACATTTAACCTCACATATTCATTGGATTAAAATGCACATAGTTCACAGATGTTCCTTTATTTAGACATATTTTCTGATTTGTGTACACACATTTGAGCTAATATCTGTCTAAATTTACTTACACTTGTTTCTTTTGAGTTGTAAGAGGAAAAAAAAGAGCGAGGCGGAGGAGGAACGCCCTTAAAGACCTCAGCAGAACCACCTGAACCGAGACTGAGGGATGGGGGTTATTTTTGCTAAGTTATTTTACTAATCACTGTTTTTATTTTCTGTATAGTTATAATGATTTGCCTTATTGTTGCATTGCATAATTTTGTAGTTTATCTTTTAGTTTGGTTCTGTTCTGGTTAAGTTGATCCCAGTTGCGTCCAGCTTTTTGTGAATATTATTTGCATTAATTTGCCTTTGTTAAGTTCCCTTTTTGTCTGTTTTTTTCTATTTGGTCCACTTCAAAATCACCGACTCTTGAGGCTAACATGGACTTATGAACTGACACAAACTAAATGCCAACAAAGGCCAGAAAAGTTCTGGTTTCTTTCGACGAGAGTGCGAGAGCCGTCGGAGAGAGCAGGGGTTACACTTCCAGGCGAGTGTGAAGAGCCGTTTGAGGTGGTCGTAAGCACAGAGAGCGGCCCGAGAGGACGGCCCGAAGAAGAGTACTCATCACCGCTCAGCCAACGAGCCAGCGCACACAAACAAATACAAGTCAGCTTTCAAACAAAACCCATTTAAGAGTTGGATCTCCTGACTAGAATAGTGACAAAAGGATAAATCCACAGTCTTAGTACCATTCAATTCTATTGTTCACTGGGCCACAGCCAGGCAGCCGCTGTAAAGCTGCTTAGAAAGAGGCTAAAGAACTTGTAGCTTCAGCAAACCTAATGGACCAATATAGAAACGAAGTGTTGCAGGAAGGCAGTTCTTGGATTGAAGACGCGCTCGAAAACCAATCCAATCATTGTCACTTTAACAAAATGGTCATATGACTTTTAAGCTCCACACGCCCCTGAAAATGCCTTTGTAACGCAACTATTGATCATAACCACGCTGCCTTGGCTGGATAAACACTACATCAACTTATCCTGCAGTATATGAGCGCTGGAACTAGGTATTTTAGGGCTGGAAATGTATCGTGTGCGCACTTTCTTGGCACAACTGCAGAGAATGGGGGTGTTTAAGCTGTAAAAGGTTTAATAAGTGACTTCTGTGGCTGATTACTGCTTCATTCTGTTGTTTATTTGTTGCAGCTCAGGCCTTTTTGTGACATCTTCAATTTAAAATAGTTTACTGGGATTAACTTGCATTATTGTTATTGTATCGATGGACTGAAGTAGCTTTAATATTATCGTTTATGGCAGTAAATCTCTGTAGAAATGTATCCAGAGAACGCCTCAAAATTGAAATAGTAGCAGTGTTTCTATTTTTTTTATTTGCTCTAATGTAACCAGAGTTCTGTGATAAGGAAAAGTTCGCTATGTGCAGCTTAAACTTCCGTATCAATCTGTCTGTAAGCATTTTAGGTGGTCTCCAGTCTCAATCACGAAGCGCCTCGACTTCAACCCGAGCCAAAATGATCCATGGCGAACATGAAGGGCAATCATGATCGGGGGAGGTCAGACGAGAAAGGAGCAGGCGAGGACAGGCCCAGAGAACGAGTGGGCAGAGAAAAATGGTGGGAGACGATACAAGAGGTAATGGAGATAAATGGAAAGACGAGCTGAGGAAACGTACGGCGAGAGAGGGGCGACAAACAAGAGTGTGTGGTTAGAAAACAAACGCGATATGTGTCTTACACGAGCTTTAACGAGATCCATCCTCTGCATGTTTGACCTTTGTGGTGAAAGGAAACAGGGAAGCATGTTGTCAAGAGTAATATGAGGTATTATGAGCGGAGTACGCACAAATACACACAACAGGAGGGCTAACCCGCTATGGCACGAGCTGCGAGCATGTGTCATGAGTGGAACCTGCCCCGGTGAAGAAAACACATGAATACTATGACATATCAGTGAGACGAAGAGGTACTACTATGTTAAATACGGTAATTCAACTGTGATTCTGTGTTTGACTGAGGACAAAGTACAAATGTAAAAAGGGAAAATTAAGCACAACCTTCAACCACATGTGTTTTTATCGCCTTGGAAACCATGTACTCTTACTGTAAGCGGGCTCGACTTTCCAATAATTGTAATAAAAAAGGTCTGTAATTAATCGTTTGTGGCATTTTTTAATAGTCGTGATCATCGCACACGATTATAATCACCTTTACGGCTCCAGACTGCCTCGTGTTTCCAGTTTCAGTGCAATGTTTAGATGTTAGTTCTGGTGTTTGACCACAAGGGGGCCCTCTATCATAGCAATGGATCTTGTAGCTTCTGTGCTTGTTCCGAATTGAGGCTGGTTCTTCACCTCAGTCACCGTCATGGCTCGTGGGTAGTGGATCTGCACCTGGATGACGGCACATTTATATCGTCACTTAAGAAGGTGAAGTCTGATGTGTGGAATTATTATGGATTTGAAAAACACGACGAAAACGGCGATGCAGAGCCTGCAACTTACACGCACATTTATGAGACGACCATCCTGCGTCGTTTGACAAACTTTAGCTGAAAATATCCATCGTAAGTAACATACCGTGTCAAATAAACTATTGAATGTAGCAGCGGCACATGGTTTTACAACAATCATCTCTACAAGGTCCTGGTGTCCACATACAAGGACGTTATACTGCCTTGGTTCAATAATTCTCGTGACAATATTGTTAATCGTGATTATTTTGGTCACAATAATCGTGAGTCTAAATTTTAATAACGTCCCATTCCTAGTGACTTCATTGAGTGACATTGTCTGCTTATGATAGACGTGTCAAAAGCAGCATTGTGGAGCATTACAGGAAAACCAATAACATCTCCATGGAAACTGTGCTAACATTTGACCACTATCTAAATGTACAATGTGTCAAATTTAGCCCTGTCACGGTAATCACTATATTGACTCAGTATATGAAAGCTGGATGTATATTTTTGAGGCATATGTACAGTTTCTTTGCAAAAGTTGTGGCATTTTTGTTACTTTAGCTGTAACACGATCAGACCTGAGCTGCAGAGGGTGGAATAAGGGACTCCTGTGGCTAATTATTGCTTTGTTCTGTTATTTATTTGCAGCAGCTCAGGCCTTTTAATGAGACTGTCTATTTAAAAATGCTTTACTACGATGTTGCATCATCTCATCGTAGTACAGAGGAATAACCGAGCATTTCCAGTAAGTATTGACCCCAAAAGCGACTGAACGATGAGCAGATATAGTAGTTTTAAGTACTTTATGAAGACTGCACCATTGTTGTGGCACTAACAAGCTAAAATAAACTCTAAACACAGACTAAACATAGCAGGCAACAAATATTATCACTGTTGACTCGGCGGCTGATGTGACTTCAACAATTACCAAGCTAACGCCTTAAAACAGACGCCTTTTTTGCTTAAACATGTTCTTTGGACCCGTTAGCTCCAGGGTAAGTACATCAGAGCTGTTACATTCTGCTTCTGTGCATCGACCATCTAATTGCAACCCATTGATTTCTGCTCAGACAAAATGCCACTGTTTCCAAACTCGATATTACACAGGTTTTCCTAAAGGTTGGCGATCGCTTGATTGTTGCGTCAGCATGGCCCGAAACTGCTTAGAAATGATCAAGCATGATTTTGGACAAATATTTCAGCCACTATAGTAGTATGAGCAGTGAGAGTAAGCTAATCATAGTGAAAACTGTCTGTTCTCTTTATGATTCATTCACAAAACTCCACTTCCCACTCATTTTAATGGAGAATTTGGGAAAGTTTTAACGATAAGTAAGTTGATTTGTGTAAAATTTATCCATCCATCCATTTTCTTTCGCTTATCCAGAACCAGGTCGCAGAGGCAGCAGTCTAATCAGGGACTCCCAGACTTCCCTCACCCCAGACACGTCCTCCAGCTCCTCCGGTGGCCAGCTGAGAGACATCGTCCCTCCAGGTGTCCAGCCACCCTGAGGAGGAAACTCATTTTGGCCACCAGAGCTCATGAGCATAGGTGAGGGCAGGAACATAGATTGATCGGTAAATCGAGAGCTTTGCCTTTCGACTCAGCTCCAGCTCAACGCTGCACCGATCCGCCTGTCAATGCCCCTCACTCGTGAACAAGACCCCGAGATACTTGAACTCCTCCACTTGTGTGAAACGTTCAATATTTATGTGCAATGAGTCTCTGGGACACTTTAAAACGTCTCTGTAGTTCTGTCAAGATCGGCAGCCTCGTGCAAAATACACCTCGAATGACAACTGGCCCTCGCGGCAACTTCCAGGATGAAGTATTTAGCCCCAAACTCACACGGCATAGCGGCCAGTCTTGAAAAGTCTTGTCTCTTTTCTCAGTTTCTGCTCATCTGCGTCTCTGTAGATGCATTTAAGCTCAGCAAGGTCAAAGAAAATCATGTTATTTTCTTTTTACAAAGCTGAAAAGTGAGGTACCTGACCCCAAATCAGACCACAGCACTCTGTATGCATCCAATGACTACAAATGAATCATTATTACGCTTTTTATGAAGTATTTTACCAAGCGCAACGCCAGTAGAAAGATGGATGTCGACCAACCTACTTTATTTTCCCAATTTAGCAGCAATAACAATAGAGTCAGACACAAACTTCCTCCTTTTACGGTTTGAAAATTGAGAAATGCAGCTTTAATTATAAGGACAATCAAAAGTCAAGGCTCCTTTTGTGGTTCTAATTGGCTTCACGACGCCTTAAATACGTTTTCTCTCGCCGCATACTAAAGCCTCTAATGTGTTTACACGTGTAATCTGGTTGGACAGATCTGCCGTGCGCTGATTGGCCTAATTAGTGAGAAATTGTGAGTAATCTGACTGATGTTCTAATAAAATAGGGATTTTCACACCGACAGCGACGGCTTCTCGTCTTTTGTCTGGCTACGTTCAACCACTTTCAATTCCACGGGTCTCCTCTGTTTCATCCGGCACTTTTTATCTTTTCTCAACTCTTCCCTGTTGTCGTCAGTCCCTTATTCCCTGTTTATCAGTCATTGTCTGCACTGCTGCTATCGATCTCTACGGAGGCCACATGAGGACAAACTTTATTAACTCTGACAGGTGCAGGTATTTTATTGTTGCATCCTAAAACACCAGCTTGGAATTCACAATATCTGAAGCACAACATCCATCAGGGATAATCATCAACTGCTTATTTATGTTGTATGTGATCACCAGCGTAATACGGAAACACAAACTGACACATGAAAAAAATAAAAAATAAAAAAAAATCCTGTTTTACCTGTAGTTTAGACATATTTCAGTCTTCTATCAAACGTTTAAAAGGCCCATATTGCGCTATTTTCTGATCTATGTTATAATGTGTATTTCCTCCTCTAGTCTTCTCTCAAACTGAAAACACTCTGTTCCACCTTGTGATGTCATCATGTGGTAATACAGGAAGTGCTTGACTTTGTTTTTAAATTTAATTCATCTTCACTAGAATCATTTGGATCATTTCAGCGCTGGGAGTTGTTGCCAAACTACTACTGAACTAAAGGTAAAAGGAACTTGAAAACTAGCACTTCATGACATCACAAGGTGGAACAGAGCGTTTTGAGCTTTGTAGATAGACTAATAATACTCAAACATGTGTGAATGAAACAAAACACAGCTCCAGGTCTGTTTTTGAGGAGTTACTTTTGCATAATATAGGTTTTCTGCCTCCTTTAGTGTTTGGGAACGAGCTTTACAGATAGTGAACAGTTTCTCCTGGAAGCTTCTCGCTGTTTTGGACATTTAACTGTAACATACAAAGAACAAATCTGCATATTACAATCATACTTTTATATTTCTATGAACAAATATTATGCAAAAGTTACATAAAACACCATATAGTAGCTTATTCAAATATAATATATACACAACATTAGCTTAGAAGTGGCTACAACTAATGAAAACCTGTGTCAAACTGTTGATTAGCGTCATGCTAACATGAATGGAAAATCCCATAGACATGCTAGAGCTATTAGCGTCTTCTATTTTAGCTCAAATATTAATCAACTTAAAGTGCCTCAAATGAGTTCGTAAAGCGTTTGTGTTATAACGTTACAATACTCAGACAGACATTTGCGTGGGGGTAAAATGACAGTTTACAGAGCTTAAACGCAGTGAAAAGTGACTGAACTGTTCAAAGTCTGCGACAATATGGCAGCTACGGCAGCTCTGAACAGACAAAACACATGAACTCAAAGCAGAAATATGTTTCTCCACTGGGGGCAGAACTGTAGGATCTTTAAAGCTCCTGGAGTTGTTTGGAAAATGTCGACTTTGAACAGAATTCTAGTTTTTAATCATAAATTGCTAAATAACTGTTATAATTGTGTGGAAAATCTGCATCATGCATCATGTTAAATCCAACCACACAGTCCAGCCCACATGTCCCCTCTTTCCATTCTACCTTTGTTAACTTGTTTGACTATTTTTCAGCTACTGACCAACACAAGTCCTCCTCAAAGACGTCCCCGAGCCCGGTTAACCCCGTGAATCCATCGATCAAACCTAAAACGTCCCGCCTCGTGACCCGTCGTAATCAAACATCTGTGACTCTTTGTGAGGCCGTGCTGTCTAATCGCTGTACGATCCCAAAGTCTCGCAGCTCTTCAGACCTCCTTTTACAGGTGAATCTGTGACTCACGGGCAGCGTTATTAGCAGTAATTGTCCCCTGTTTAACTGTGACATTTCATAGGGAAAATGTGTGTCTTGAATGTCACGTTGCTTGGAGCCCACACACTTTCTATTCATTCCCTTAACGACATTCCCCTCAACCTTTCACCAACATTGACCTTAAGTGCGCGATAAACCTTTTGCACCGTTTTTTTTACCCTTTTCTCCCTGTTCCTCGCTCTCGCGCTCCGTCTCTCCCTCTCTCTCTTTCTTCTTGTTGGATCCAGCGTTCATCATCACCTCCTTAAGGTCGTGTATTGAGCGAGCAGCTGCTGGAGTTGCTCAGGAGGTGTGAACTAACATTGCGCATTAGCATGTTTGGTGTTGATCCTCTGTCACCTTCTGTCTCTTTTTGCCTGTAGTTTTCCAGTTTAACAATGTTACGCCAAGTGCAGACCACATGTTATCTCAAACAGGATCATTTTTAGATTAAAAAAAGCGATCTGCATGTGTTTATTTATCTACAGTTTGTTATACTGACGTGGAAAACGACTCTTGTGAGATTTAAATCATGTTATAATGTTGTTACCTCATCAAAAACCTGCCTCGAGCTGTGTTTTATTTCAAGAAACACTTTATTATTAGTCTGTCTCCAAAGCTCAAATCCTGATGGGCTAAAGGACTGTAGAGCACTGTGTTGAGAAATGTGAGAAAAGTGTATAAAGTGTGTGGTGAGGGGTTTTACAGACAAGAAACATATAGAATCATTGTAAAAAATAAAGCTGACTACTGCGAGGGAGCACTGTTTTACACAAAATCAAACTCTTGTAGCTTTGAGACATGTCAGAATGTTGTTTCCTCCTCAAAAACAAACCTGTTGTGTTTTGTTTCATTCACACACGTTTGAGCATTATTCATCTGTTTGCATCTCCAAATCTCACTTTGTCATGAAGCTTATTTATCATTATTATTATTATCATTATTATTATTATCATTATTATTATTATTATTATTATTATTACATTGTATTATCAACATATGCATTTTTATGTATTAATTTTTGTCCGAATTGTGTATTATTATTATTATTATTATTATTATTATTATTATTATAACAAGATTGTATTACTGCTATATTATTTTTTATTTATTTATTTGTTTTTCATTGTATTATTACTATTTGCATTTTTATGTATTTATTTTTTGTCTTTATTTTTATCTTTATTATTATTATTATTACATTGTATTATTACTACATGCATTTTTTGTGTATTATTATTGTTGTATGTGTATTATTGTGTATTATTGTGTATTATTATTATTATTATTTATTATTATTATTATTATTATTATTATTTTATTATCAGACTGTAAACTGTATAGAATGTTGTTTCCTCCTCAAAAACAAACCTGTTGTGTTTTGTTTCATTCACACACGTTTGAGCATTATTCATCTGTTTGCATCTCCAAATCTCACTTTGTCATGAAGCTTATTTATCATTATTATTATTATCATTATTATTATTATCATTATTATTATTATTATTATTATTATTATTATTATTACATTGTATTATCAACATATGCATTTTTATGTATTAATTTTTGTCCGAATTGTGTATTATTATTATTATTATTATTATTATTATTATTATATTATTATTATAACAAGATTGTATTACTGCTATATTATTTTTTTATTTATTATTTGTTTTTCATTGTATTATTACTATTTGCATTTTTATGTATTTTTTTTTTGTCTTTATTTTTATCTTTATTATTATTATTATTACATTGTATTATTACTACATGCATTTTTTGTGTATTATTATTGTTGTATTGTGTATTATTGTGTATTATTGTGTATTATTGTGTATTATTATTATTATTATTATTATTATTATTATTATTATTATTATTATTTTATTATCAGACTGTAAACTGTATAGAATGTTGTTTCCTCCTCAAAAACAGACCTGGAGTTGTGTTTTGTTTCATTTAAATGTTTAAGTAACCCTTTACTATTAGTCTGTAACATCTCCAAAGCTCAAAACGCTCTGTTCCACCTTGTGATGTCATGAAGTGGTAGTTTTCAAGTTAACATCCACCTTTTTTAGCTTTAGTTCAGTCCAGATTAGCTGAAATGATCCAGATTATTCTAGAAATGGAGGTGTGTGGAGTTTAAAAACACAGCGGAGCACTTCCTGTAGCACCACACGATGACATCACAAGGTGGAACAGAGCGTTTTCTATTTGAGCGAATAACCTAAAGCCAAAACATGCAGGTTTGCTTGTTAAAAACACAACTCCGGGTCTGTTTTTTGGTGATGAAACGACATAAAACCACAGATCAGAACATGATATCACACCGTTTTTTAAGCAAACGCATAAAAGTCAGGAGGTCGTTTCCTTTATGTAATGAAATCCACACTCGCCTTCGATAGATCTGCAAACCGACCAGGAGATAGATCCAAAAAACAAGATCCTAAGCCAAATGAGATGGGGTTGGACACTGCAGGGAGATGGATGTAAAACAAATAGTGAAGGTGCTTAACAGCTGGGATACACGCCTAATGCTGGATTTGACTAGACGCCGAATAAGACGAACATTTATTAGCACTTGTCACAATTGTCTTATGACTCAATTACCGAAAGCTACATTTTGTCCCACATTATAGGAGGCATCCGTTACAAAACCAATCTGCTCTTGTGTTTATTAGCCTTAATAAAGCATCCTACGGAAACACAAAGAACACAATATACTTTTCATTCGAGTTTCTCATTACATTCTCTTACTCTGACAAATAGCGAGCCCTCGTCTCTGCCCACAGGCTCAGGTGCTCCGCCAAATCAGGTCCACATCACAAAAATAAACTAAAGAAAAGGAAAAAAAGCAGCTTTCGGCCGTGGCTCGTGTCCTTCTGCAAAAGACCAGAGGAGTAGACTTATTTACAGGCACATCTCACTCCTCTGTGATCGTGATAACTCTTAATTCTCGCCCCAAAGGCCTAATTACCAACGCAAACACAGTCAAATACCCCCCAGAAGTTGTTTAATAACTAAAAGTGTGTCCTCTTTGTTTGTTCCAAAGCTCACCCAATGTTTTATCCAATTATGCGCTAATGAGAATTTTGTGTAGATGCGTTAAATCCCCACCTTTCATGCTGTGATGGAAATTAGTTTTTGCTTTTTCTTTTGTTTTTTTGTTTTTTAAAGAGGCATTTTCGTGTGCGGAGAAACTCAAAGACTAAATGAATACAATGCCACGCAATCGCTAAACAAATCAGCGTACTTGGGTTTATTCAAATGGAGTTTAAATGTCTTATACCGCGGGGAGCAGCTCATTAGCGAAGCAGTTTACCAAGTTCATACAAAGCTCCATGATTGAATTGTGATTAACAATTAACAAATTAACATGAGACGTGTCGTGGCTTTTGCTCTGTGCAGAAAAGGGTTTAGGGCCTTCAGCGGACGTGTGAGAGCTCAGATTACAACGTTTTCTACGTTTTAATGTGGTTTTCTCATCAAAAACACACCTGGAGTTGCATATTTAGGCTTTAGGTTCAGGATAACACTCTGTTCCACCTTGTGATGTCATCATGTGGTAACAGGAAGTGCTCCACTGTGTGTTTAAACTCTGTTCGTCTTCACTAGAATCATTTGGATCATTTCAGCCGTGGAGCTGCCAATCGCTACAGAACTAAAAGTAAAAGGAGCTGTTAACATGAAAAAAAACTACCACTTCATGACATCACAAGGTGGAACGGAGCGTTTTGAGCTTTGGAGATGTGACAGACTAATAATAAAGTGTTACTCAAACATGTGAATGAAACAAAACACAACTCCAGGTCTGTTTTTGGGAAGGAAACAACTTTTTCTTTTTTTTTTTATTGTGATAATTTTTTTAAATGTAAGTATTGATCTCATCTGCAGCTATACAGGTTACAGTCCAATAACACTTTTTTTTTTTTTCTCCTTTTTCAAACCCTCCCTCCTGATGGTCATATAAAAAAATAAATAAATAATAAATAAAATTTAAATTAAATAAATAACTGAATAAAATAAATAAATAAATTAATTAATTAATAATAATAATACACAATAAAGAAAAAAAATCTGATAAAAAATAAGCATATAGCAATAATAAAAATAATAATAATAAATACACAATAAAGACAAAAAATAAAATAAAAAAATAAGCATATAGCAATAATAGAATGTAATTATAGAATGTAATAATAATAATAACAATATGAAAAAATATAAAAAAGTAAAATAATAAAAGTAATCCTATCCAGGTTTGAATTTCATACAGTAATTGCAAATTTCCTCCATCAAAAAACATCAGCAAAAATTATACATATTCATTATGTACATAAAAAATAAGAACTGAGCGTACACATATTGTGCATCTTTCATGAATAAAAGGTTTGACACAAACATCCAGAAAACACAAAAACAGACACTTATATATAATATATTCAGATCTCCAGTTTGGTCAGTACAGAAATGTTTTTGAGGAGGTACCAACATTCAGACATTCAGACATTAAAACTCAAAACACTTTTGCTCAATATAGGACCTTTAAATGATGCTAGAATCTCAACTGTGCTTTTTCATTACCTCTGCTAATCCTTATCGGAATTTAAAACAGAATAATATTGCTGTTTTTTTCTTTAATACCTCCTACAATTCACTTTTTCCTGCACTAGAGAGAACTTTAACGATGCCTGTCCTGATAAAACCATCGCACACGTCAATTTTACTCACAAATACTGCAGACTTTTCAGCATTTTCTGCAACTTTCTGTGGAAAAAAACTTGTTTGATTTGAGAAATAAGTCTTTTTTTATCAGTTACTATTGACAGCTATATTTTTGTTGACCCTCGAACTTGTGCAGACACATCGCACTCGCTCGATAAGCAGATAACATCACCGATATGTCACAGGGTGCACCTTGAAATAATTATGCTAATGATTAATTATTTACCCAGTAGAAGAAGAGCAGGTGAGGACACTGTGTCATTGGCTGGATGTGCACGATCAGATCACGAAAACGCGCCAAACTGAGCGATCACAGCAACGCAAACTCATCCTCAGCTTGTTTGTTTTATTTAATTGTTTGATTTTTTTAGAATTTGTGCAAATATTATAATAATATTTCACATTTCGCGTCACTTTCCCCCCTCTGCCCTTCTCAAATTAGTGTCTCCATTGACCAATCCATCCATCACCGGGGCTGTTACCTGTCACAGCGCCTCAATCACGGTGAGGGATGGACTTGTTCGCACACACAGACGTTCATAAAGAAGTCATACCTGTGTGTAAATTCTGTGCAGCGACGACCAGAATACAAATGGTGACCTCCGGTGTCTGTCAGCGCCTGATACCGAAGAAATAGATGCAGCTTTTTACCGTCCCGTCCCAAAGCGCGGCCCCCGGCTAATCTCACCAACCGCCGAAACTCACACCAGCTCTGTTTGGGAAGTTTCTTATGTTAAAGGTTTACTGCGTCACTTTTCTGTCGCTCCATGGAGACAAGCAGCTAATGACACTGAAGGTTAAAGAGGAAAGCTCATTATCTGTCGGATCAGAGAGAAAAATGTCATTTATAACCCTAAGGACAAAAGTGTATCAATATTTTTTCATGCTTTTTTCAACTAAATCCAAACATACGTCCTTGTTCTAATCATAAATGTCTTTTTTTTGTTTTAATCAATACATATTTAACCCTTTAAATGCAGTTTTTTACAGTTGAATTCCATATGCAGTGTAAAAATTGACTCTAAAATTGAGAAATCTTCCAGAAAAGTGAAGCCAGGGTATAATGAGGTACATTTTTCCTCGCGGAGAAGGAGGGTCTAAGGACAGAGGGCGTCCTGGGACACTTCATTTGTTTGTTTCTGTTTCATTGTTGATTTTCTAACTTTCTGTTGGTTAAATCAGTTCTCATGTTCAGCCGAAAGAGGTGACTGTTGTGATTGAATTTAATTGAATTTTTTATGTGTTTTAGGGAGATTCAAGTTTGTCTGAAGTGTTAAGTTTGTAGAATTCTTAGTTTTTATGTAGCACCAGTTTAAACACAGTTATCCGGAGTCGTTTCTATTGATTATAAAAGGAAATAGATGCAGCTTTTTACTGTCCTGTCCCAAAACACAGCCCCAAGGTAATCTCACTTAACACTGAAACTCACACGTTCTGTTTGACCAAGTTTCATTTATTAAAACATATCCTGCCTCACTTTTCTGGTGTGACATCTGATGCTCTGACTGGAAAAGTCCACAGTGCGGCATTAAATCTAACTCCATGGACACAAGCAGGAATGACGCTGAAAGAGGAAAACCCACTCACAATAAGAATGTATTTTGAGGTATTTTTGTAAAACACCTGTAAATGAATGTACAGTTGTCCTTTACTATATCACGGTTCATCTTTCGCTGTCTTGCTGTTTCGCAGATTTTTTTTTTTTGTAGTTTTGCATGGTTTTTTTTATGAACGTGCATTGTGTTCTGCGTCCTGATTGGCTGAGGGACTGTAGACCATTGTGTTCTGCGTCCTGATTGGCTGAGAGACTGTAGACCATT
The DNA here is from genome assembly GCA_019594935.1 of Periophthalmus modestus. Classification (NCBI taxonomy): domain Eukaryota; kingdom Metazoa; phylum Chordata; class Actinopteri; order Gobiiformes; family Gobiidae; genus Periophthalmus; species Periophthalmus modestus. The sequence continues at coordinate 2,637,524 of JAIEZT010000012.1, read as the reverse complement.
GTGGTTTTTTTTTTTTTTTTTTTTTTTTTTTTTTTTTTTTTTTTTTTTTTGTTTATTTAATGAAGGGACAGTGCATATTAAGAACAGAGGCCTGAGGAACAAATCCCACACCTGTAAATATGCAGGATTATAGCCAGTGCTAATTTTCATCCTTAGTCCCTAAGAAAAAAACAGCCACACCACAGCTTATGAAAACAATAATACAAAATACAAAGTACAAAATACAAACCCTCTTTCATATCTTAAAACTCATCCATAGACCACTGCATTCAGATCACCAGATCTCTCACAAACTTACAGTACAAACATTGACACAGTCCAGTCCACTCATACATCACATCTGCCTAGAATCACAGCCTAACCCTTCATAAGCTAAACATTATAATTTCATGAGAGACTACATTTGCAATTCTGCGTTCTGCGTCCTGATTGGCTGAGGGACTGTAGACCATTGTGTTCTGCGTCCTGATTGGCTGAGGGACTGTAGACCATTGTGTTCTGCGTCCTGATTGGCTGAGGGACTGTAGACCATTGTGTTCTGCGTCCTGATTGGCTGAGGGACTGTAGACCATTGTCCATCAGTCTCCTCCGTGTCTCCTGTACAGTACAGAATGTGTCAGACAAATTTACATAAATGTTGGATCAGTGTGACTCTGAAGTGCTGTATGTTTGCAAGTTTTCTCCCCGACAAAACCCACAATGTCGATGAAACGTTCTGCACCGACAAAAGAAGATTTGAACTTTGAGAGAGTTTAAACGAGAGAGAAATGTGAGAAAATGTTAATGCCTGTGTGAGAAAAGTGTATAAAGTGTGTGGTGAGGGGTTTTACAGACAAGAAACATAGAGAATAACTGTAAAAAATAAAGCTGATACTTCAGGACAACAAGGCCTCTGGTTTCATTACACTTTAGCAAACATCCTTTTGTTGTTGTTGCCTTGGCGGTGGTCTACTGAGGCGCCCAGACGAGTAAAAATAACTCTCTACCTTCACCTCAAATATTTCATAAACTTCAAAATAATTCCACATCAGGTCTGTGTCTGAGGTAAAACCAAACGCCGAACACGGACGTCTGCGGCGGCTTCAGTTAGTTTAATTTAACGGGCGCAGTCGAAAACCCATTGCATGTTTGGGCCTTGTCCATTTCGGGGCCGCAAAAGGTTAATCTTGTTGTATAGACATCAAATGGATCGGGATAGTTTTGCTCTGAAGAGAAACATGGAAAACCAGATTACACATGACGTATCGAGCGCTCTTTGTGTTGCGTGAGCTAGCATGGCCGTCGCGCCGTCATAAATCCTCGTTTGGTCTCGTGTGGTACGTCCCGCTGTCTTTCAAAAACGCCTGATTACTGTGGGAAAGTGAAATAGTGTTAAGATGTTTAACTGTTAATGTTTAGAAATGGAAATGAGAAATAATCCGCCTCCGCAGCTTCAGTATCACAGTCGTTGATGTTCAGATTTTCATATTTGACCAGGATCTGAAAGGAAAATGAATCCAGAGCTTCGGCTGGATGTAAAAATGGACGTAGCTAAGTCGTAGCTAATAGGAAGTGAGCATGGGCTGCGCTTCTTCTGGCTCCAATTCACTTTACATTGAAAAATCATCACTTCTGCTGCTGTCAGACTCGTCATTTTGGTCTTAAATGTTCGTATTAACCCTCTCTACATCATTCTGTCTTTTTTATTTCGTCGTTGTGTCTGTAAATCAAGGTTTGAACATTAATAATCGAGAATATGAGCTTTTACTTCAGTCAAATAGGTCAATAATGAGTGAAAACTGTTGGTGTTAACTTGAAAATGGTGAAGAAAAACCTGTGATTTCGTAAGTTAAAGCCAAAACATTTGCAGTTTAACCTCGTGGGACTTTTAGGACACAGCACATTTTGGGTATGAGGACGTTAAAAAGTCTCTTAAAGGCGATAGAAGAGTAAAACACATTATATTTTAGATTCAACATGGACTTTGTTAAGTATTAGTATTTCTCTTTTACTTTTTACTCTAAGTGCGAGTGCTGTTTGCTTATTAAAGTCTAAATGTGGTGATATTGATTAAAAATTAGTCGACAGTAAAAATATGAATCATTTTCTGAATTTTTTTTCTGAATGTTGAGTTTTTCTTTTATGAACATGGTAAAAATAATTCCACAAATCAGATGAAAAGTACTTTTACTCCACAACATTTTTGAATGTACTGTATTGTACTTTACTACTTTCTCGTTTCATTCAGCTCTTACAGAACTTTAAATGAGCCACATTGATCCAAGAGGAACTTTGTTGTTTCTCAGGAAAATGATGCTGTTTCAGGCTCTTCATCAATGATTATTCATCAATATTATTTTTGCAAATCATGATTCAAACGTGATTTTATTTTGTTCTATGAAAACGATTAAAAAGTAGAACGATGGTCATCACATGTGGACATCGTGTTTCTCATAATGTGAAAAGATAATTCTGTATTTTTGGCGTCATCAGGTCAAAATCTGCCCGAGAAACAAAAAATTAATAAAGTCGTGAAAGAGCTCGAGTCTTAGGAGGATAAATACTTTCTTCATAATTTCCGAGTTTCAGTTTGTTATATTTAAAACAGATGAAGTAAGATTTAAGTTCAAATGAAGGTTTTTGTTGTGTACAGTGAGTTTTTAGGTTCAGTCGTGAAGAGAAATGATCAGGTTCAACATTTGTGCATTGACCTTGTGGATTTTTCAGCAGAAAGTCCAGTGTTTATGGAAAAAAGGCTCTGGTACCACATCTGAGACTTACATCATCACATCTAAGAATCTGAAAACCGCCGACGTCAGTTCAGACAAAGATCGAAACACCTCGTCTTTTCCAGAAACTAAAACATGTGACGTATCTAAGAACAACACACGGTGACACACAGAAACATTCAGAGCATCTGCCGCCAGCGGTAGATCGTAGATCGACAAGAGAGAATCACACGAGAATCACACGAGAATCACACGAGAATCACACGAGAATCACACGAGAATCGCACGAGAATCACACGAGAATCACACAAGAATCACACGAGAATCACACGAGAACGCACGAGAATGCACGCATCACACGAACTTCTGAGAATCACACGAAAATCACACGAGAATCACACGACGCCGACTGAAGCAGAACGAACTTCTGAGTCCAACAGCTGCAGGTTTGTAAGTGGCACCATCACACCTCCGGGAGCGAGAACGACAGGTGAGATAGAGAAGAAAGAAGAGAGGAAGAGAGGGGAGGAGAGGGTGAGACAGAGAAGAAAGAAGAGAGGAAGAGAGGGGAGGAGAGGGTGAGACAGAGAAGAAAGAAGAGAGGAAGAGAGGGGAGGAGAGGGTGAGACAGAGAAGAAAGAAGAGAGGAAGAGAGGGGAGGAGAGGGTGAGACAGAGAAGAAAGAAGAGAGGAAGAGAGGGGAGGAGAGGGTGAGACAGAGAAGAAAGAGAGGGGAGAGAGGGGGCAGAGAGGAAGGGGGGAGAGGGGAGGGAGAGGCGGAAATAGAGAGGAGGAGAGCGAGAGAGAGAGAGGGAGGAGAGTGCAAAAAGAGTACTGCTGTTCAGGGTGAGTGTGAGTTTGTATCGTGGCATGTTGCCTCTGTTAAAGACGTAACCTTCTTTAATTTCTTGTATGTTTTTTCTTCGTGGACAGTTCTAGTTGAGCAGATTCGTCCTTTGAAACTTTGGAGGTTTTACACATGTCACTCGCTGCAGCAGCTCCAGAAAGAGCCGCATAGTGTCAAAAACAATAAAAAGACTTTTCACATTCCAGAGATCTGTGCAAAATCAAACACATTTACACATTTACACATCGCTGTGTGAAATGTTTAATATTTATTTTGATCATGTGCTTTTTTCTCTTCTCTGGCTGTTTTTTTGTGTGATCCAGACAAATAAAAGGACAAAGTTTATCTTATGAAGCTTCTCTTAACCTTCAGGTTCGTTTTAAAAAAAGTCACACTCCAGATCCTCAGGACATAAATGTGCACTCACTGAAGCAGCTATAACATCATCATCATCAATCAATATATATATTTTTTATATATACATTTTTTTTTTTTCAACTAAATCCAAAGATCTATCTCTGTCCTAATCAAAAACATCAAAACTTGAATTTTCAGTAGCGTTAAAATTACCTCTAAAATGGAGATATTTTCCAGAAAACAGAAGCCAGGTTATAATAGGGAGCATTTTTATACACGTCCCAGGAAGCTTCAAGCTCGTCTAAAATTTGAAGTCTGTGGAATTTTTAGTTTTTGTGTAGGATCAGTTCAAAAGCAGTTCTGAGACGTCCTTCCTTTAGCTTTTTTTTTACTTCTAAATCTTTTTATAACAATGACAAAATAACCACATTTCTATTCATGTTTGGTTTCTTTTGTGAGGAAACCAGTGAGTCATGAGAGACACTTATGTCCTGAGGATTTTAAGTGTGACTTTTTTATCTGCCCGTGAAGCAGCAAATAAAAAACAAAAAAAACAAAAGGACTAAAAACTTCAAGAAGAACTGAACCTTTACACAACATTTGGTTCTTTAGCATTAACTGAAATTAAATATAGGTCCGACAGAGTTTTCAAAAAATGACAAAATGGTCAAACGTCTGGCCTCATCCTTGTACAGCTGCAGACATTTTCTTGACCCACTGACCCACTTTTTAATTTTTTTTTCACTGTTACTAAAGATATGTTTAAATCCAAATGAAAAGAGAATCCTGCAGATCAGACCTATGGAATATTCTGACATGTGCAACATTTTTTTTAAACTCCAACATTCATTTTCTTGAACAAGGCCGCTCATGGTTTACCGAACAATCCGATAAGAAACATGTAAGAGCCACAGCCACGGGGAGAACATGCAAACTCCTCTCAATCAGCTTCATAAATACAGATTAGACCTGTCACATTTGTTTGCACACGGGATAAAATGAAAACCGTACCTGCTGTTTGCTTTTAGAGTCTTTGCATTTACCTTGACGAACCAAAACGCTCCTACGTTACATTATTAGTTCATGAAAAACCTTTTAAATTCCTCCATCAAGGACATTCGCTAAAAGCAGTTTCTTAATTGTGCTGAGCAAGAACATTTCAGTCGTATAAATAGACACTTTCGGTTCACCCTGGCGGTAAAATAGCCGTGTGTAATCTGACTTTGTTCACATCCGGGACGGTTTCTCTTTAACGTGAGCTCGCTGAGTCTAGTGAAGCGGACAGTGGCACCCCATCCTTCACACCGACCCCCCCCAGCACCCAACAACCGCACCCGTAACCCCCGCCCCACCCCTGTGTAAGCACCACTGTCCAGATAATGAAGTTTAATGACTCCAAAGCCGGGTTCAACGAGGGAGGAACGAGGCCCCGCATTACAGCACCTGTCCATGTGCACGAAATAACAAGCTTTACGAAGGACATCAATCACGAGGCAGCGGACCAGCATCAGCACCAACCGCACCACGGATATGCAGCAGGTTACAGGCAAAAGGTCACATTTTTATTTTATTTTTACTCTCAGGTGGTTGTAGCGACTGTGACCTGAACGAATGAGAAGTTAAAACAATGCACGTCTAATTTTAGCTAATAAATCAGGTAATCGAACTAGAAGTGAGTCTGCAACCTTCAATAATTCATTCATGCGTCACTGGAAACGTGGGTGAAGCTTTGCCCAATGACACAACGACAGCAAACACTGGTCCGAGCCAGGATTGAACCTCTAAATAAAGTTAAAACGATGTGAATTTGAGGATAAGAACTTGATTTTTTACATTTTTTGTTAATTTTCTTGATTGATTTTCATAAAGATAGTTGATAGATGTTTTTTGTAAAGGTTTTTATTCTGCACTTTTCTGTTTTAATGCTAATTTTATGTGTTTATTTGTGATTATTTGTTTTGATTTGTTGTATTTTAATGTGATTTGATTAATTGTGATTCATTTCTTATTCTGTAAAACACTTTGAATCAAATCGTGTTCAAATAAATTTGCCTTGCCTGGGTCGATATCATTTTGCTTTCAATTTAGTTCTTCTTATTTCAAGCTAAATAATGATAATGTAGTTTTTAAAGTATTGAAATCATAACCAAAACCAATTAAATCAAACCAACTTAAAGCGCTCATGTTACACTATTTTCTGATCTTTGTTCTAATGTCGTTTCCTCCTCAAAAACAGACCTGGAGTTGTGTTTTGTTTCATTCACACATGTTTAAACACACAATCCCTGCAGATTTAGGCAGATTTAGGCATAAAACACACTGTTCCACCTTGTGATGTCATCAAGTGGTGACACAGGAAGTGCTCCACTGTGTTTAGAAACTCCTTCATTTCAGATCAGGAATTGCTAATCCCTACACAGCCCTGGGGAGGTGTTCCGGGCATGTTCCATCGGGAGGAGGCCCAGGACACGCTGGAGGGACGATGTCTCTCGGCTTGGGGTCCCACTGGAAGAGCTGGGGGACATGTCTGGGGTGAGGGAAGTCTGGGAGTCCCTGCTTAGACTGCTGCCCCCACGACCCAGCCCAGGATAAGAGAAGAAGAATATGGAAAATGGATGAATCTCTACTGAACTGACGGTAAAGGTAGATGTTAACTTGAAAAATACCACTTTGTGACATCACCAGGTGGAACAGAGTATTTGGAGAGCAGATGCCCCACAACTCATACTTTGAATCCACATCATTTAAACTAAATATAAACCAAAGCCATCCTCCCCAAATGTATCACGCACCTGCTTTATGCCACTACACGCAGTAATCTTAAATACACAAATACTTTAAAGTAAAAACCCAGCGCCTTCTGAGTCATCCTCGATATAATCCTCTTTACACTTTAAGGTTGCAGTAGTTGCCCTGTGGTTTACACACATACACCTGGATCAATAACTACCAACCTGATCATAAATCTTAGCCTCGGCGTGAATCGTCCCCGGGCCTGACGTGCACAGTCAGCAGCGCCGCTTCCAAAAGAGCACCACGACAATGTGTTAGCGAGCCAAACGAACGAGCCGTGAGCCGCGCGACGGGGTTAGCGAGCCAAATGAATGAGAGGCGGGCGGCGCAACGGGGACCCGGCAGTCTGCGTGCGTCTGCTCCTGGGACGCCACACGCTGAACTTTACACAAGGCGAAGGGGAGCTATTGTTTCATGAGTTTAGCTTTTTGCATCACGACACAGAAAACACAGAACTGCATCGATGTTCGGGGTGAATAGTGCTTTTGTAACATAAAAGCAGCAACAGATATATTTAAAAAATGAAAATTAAAGAAAAAAAAATCTGGAACCTGCTCATAATATTACGTATATGTTAAACTGTCAGCAGCTTTAATAATTATCATGATATAATTGTTAATCACAGTCGTTCAGGTGTGATCCAAACGAGAAAATCCAATCACATCTGTCAAAAAATGTTGTAGGAGTAAAGACGTTTCGCTGCTCATCCAAGACGCTTTTCGGGTCCTGTTCGTGACGCCAAAATTCTATATCGACCCATGTCTTCTCTTAAAATAATCAAATACCCAAACCTCCAAACACTCATGGTAAATGTGGATGATCTTGACCTTTTTGGCTAATGCTAACGCCAATATTTGATCAGTTTTGCATCCTTTTTTACGCCAATAAAAAGTTTGTGTAGTAGCTTTAGTATTTAGTCTATGTTCATGGGTTTTAAGTAGTGACGGGTGAATGGAGCCTCGTGAAGCTTTGACGCCTCAGTCGCAATATCGTCTCAAATGGTTCGACGTGTCTGAGGCCTCGGACAAACACTGACCTCTAGTGGACAAATTTAACCATTGCAAACCAGCACACAACCCATGATTTGGGAACAAAAAACTCTATTTTCTATTTTATCAGAAGTCATAAATAGTATATAATCTATTTTGAACATTAAAAATATACAACAATTTATATATCACATGTTTTTATTAAGAAATAGAAGTTTTGTGTGTGACCGACACCTCCACACTTTTGAGCAGCGGCTGCTGCGAGACAAGAGGCAGAAAGAACGAGACGTGCTCCGGAGCTCCGCCTCATTTGCCCATCACTAGTTTTAAGTGATGGCAACAGTAAAGAAAATCAAACAAAAAACTCAAAATATAATATCCTGTGACTGGGAAATGGTCAGAAAATCCTCCAAATCAGGAAGGAGGAATCATTTGCCTGAAACCGATGTTCGCTCGGATCAGATGTTCCTCTGGCCTTCTCCCGGTGTCACTCTTCCTAATTGAAGCCGATCCGCGGTGTGACTTTGAAAGCGCACACATCCCTTTGGTAATCACTGATAATCTGATCCAAACGGCCTGCGTGTGAGCTGATTGATTACAAACTCCTCCCAGATCCAGATCAGATCCAGATGCTCCACAGACGACATCCACGAAGGCCACAGCTGTCATTAGGTTGTATTCTTGTATCACCTGTTGGTATGTCGTTGTTTTAGGCTCGTTTTTGTCTTTTTGAAGCTCAACGCTAAATGTATTTTTCTTCTAAGCTGGAAGCAGGGTGGTTCACTTTGTGGGGAGGCTTTGGGAGATGATTTTGGGGGCCTTACGTTGCTCGATTTGAAGATTCTCAGTTCAGTTATGAGCGTTCAAGTCAAATTTAACATCCAAATGATCATATCAGCTATAAAAACGCATTTTTTTCTTTAATTTCTTTCGTTGTAGTGCGTTAATTGGGGGCGACATAAGCTCAGTTTCTCAAAGTGTTTCTCCATTTCACACTCAAGGTAAACGCCATTGGTTTAGTCGTTAGATCGGTTACGACGCCGCTCGTTTAGGGTCAGGGAAGTTGCAAAAATAAAAAAACAAGATGGAAAAATGGTAAAGTAAGAAGTAATTGAAGTAAATGAACAGGGTTGAGGTCGATCGAAAATAGTTAAACAGAAGGGGCTTGCAAGGTTTAAACAAAAGAAACAAAGGTTAAGAAACTTATTTTACGATGACAAAATCTTGGGGGAGGCGGATGAAGGTGAGACGCAGGATTGGCCGAGCGAGAAAACAGAAAAGAGCTCACACAACTAGGATTTCATGGGGAAAAGGGAGAGATTCAGGCACAAACGCAACCGGCAAATGATAACGAATGAAAAGAACTTAAGACCCTGGACCCACAAGTTGGCGCTGCAATGTCCAGTGTCCATGAATGTGTGAGTGGTTCCTTCATGTACAGCGCCTTGAAGATGGAAAAGCGCTGTATTAAAATGTTGCATATCACTAAATGAAATGATAAATGGTCAAGCTTAACCACTTCTGAAAACAGTTTCTTCTCTGTCCTTCGATGAGCGCAACTTTGAAGCGCCATCGAAATACAAGACGGAATGTGGAGCTATCGTGAAGAAGCTGCTTTGAGCAAGAATTTAGTCAGTGTAATGTATTTATTTGATCACATTTTGGACACACTTTGAACAAAACCTCTGACAGGAACGTGTAAGGAAAGTGCGCCGGCCTTTGAGGTATGTACGCAGCGCTGTTAACAAAGTAAGTGATCCACTCATGTGTTATTTATTGTGTTCGCTGGATGTGACAAAAGACCTTGGCATTGTTCCTCACACAACAATCTCACTGCGGAGCTTACAGCAGCGAGGCTTTCTTCAGATTACACCGGTAAAACAAGCGAGTTTCATGATGAGCTTCGTATTAAAGCTTTCATTTACATCCAAAAGAAAGGAGCCATTTCTTTATGTCATTTGATTGTGAAAAAAATCCTCAAAGCATAAAAAGTCAGACAGGAAAAATGCCATTTACAACGTCATTTAAATAATATTTACTTTAGTCTTTTATAGCCATATGACATTTATCTCTCTGCATCGTTCAAATGGCTGTCGCTCCGTTTGGGGAACATAAATTCGACACATATTCAGCTTAAAGTGTTTAGGACTCTGTGTCTGAGAAGGACAGACAGGTCAAAGCGTGTCGTTTTGTTGTCCGATAATCAGGAAGTGCGTGTTAGCTTGGAAGTTGTTGTTAGATCTGCAGTGACGGTAAAACTCCACACTCTAAAATGTGTGAAAAGTATTTATAAATGTGTTCGGAATGCAAAAGGTAAGTGAGGAAGCCGGGAGCAGCAACTTTTCGGGTTATTTTGTAGTTTATTTTTTGTATTATCTAGCTGTTAATTTGGCATCCACTATTGAAAATTATTTAGTAAGAATAAATCTACTTCACATCACTTTTTGACCACTTATCTACGCTCCCGTTTTGTTCTACCTTTTAAATGACAGTTTAATGTCCTCATATGTGGACGCCAGAACCTTATAGAGAAAAATAATTGTGTTATGGTCCTCGGAGGTTAAAGGAGTAAAATAAAATCGAAATACTTCTGTTTTGCACATTTTAACAGAGTAAAACAACTGATGCAGCGCCTTTAAAATTCATTTTAAACATATTTTTGTGGTGCTAAGCTTTCAAAATACTTACTTTACTTCACTTTATTAGTTTATTTGACAGGGAAAATGTGCAAAAGCATTAAAGATGCTTCACACCAGATCATAGCTGAAGCTTGTTTCCATCTGTCGTCCCTGAGCAGGTGAGAAATACAATATAAAATGTAAGAACAATAAATAATAATTCACAATAAAACTGTATCATACCAGTTACCATTCTTAACAATAATGACGCAGACGATTGAAAATACCAGTACTGCACCGGCTCAATCCACTTTTGTAACGTAACCCACGGTGCAGTTTCATCTCTCACCACCTCCTCCACCCGATTCTTCCTGCAAACTCCACTTCCTCCTACATGCTGTCACACTATCGTCCTTATTGTTCCAGTGTTTTTGCAGCTGTCGCGCCTGTAGCCGTCGTCCCAGCTCAGCCCTCCTCCTCTGCCTCCCCGGGAAGGTAATCTGACCCTATCTGACAACAACAAGCCTGTAATCCAACCTCTCCTTTACACACTGAAGACGAGGAACACACAGCGACGTACAGGTGCAAAGCCTCGTGCGAGTGAGACGCACCGAGGAGCGAGCGTGGGAGGGTTTTGCAAATAAGAACGATGCGAAAGGACAGTAAACAGAGCAGAAAGTTAAGTGCGGAGAGGATTCGGACGTGTAACTTAAGAGCGTTCATTATGGCCGTCAGTGAAGAAGAAGAGCGAGACGATTCAGATCAGGTGGCTTCAGAAATTGCCTGTCCAAACACATTTTGCTCAGGTCAGAGGACACAAATAAATCTGGAATGTTTAAATCTGGAAGAATTCAGACGTACTATTGAACATGGAGGGTCTGCAACCAGCGTGTTTCCATGGAGATGTGACTGAAAGCCTTGAAAGTTCCACAATAATGCAAAAAAAACACGAAGAATCTCACACTTGGCTATGTTACAGGTCAGATCTGTGGAGAGATGATCCCTTTCACAGTGAGAATCCATGTTTTGGCGATAAAAACATCAGCAGAATATCGTGATGATGTGACGTTCGTGGATAAGTCGGCTCTTTTGGACGGTGGGATTTCATTTTTTAATATAACCAAATCGTTTTCTTTCAATTTTCTACACATTTTATCCTGATTAACGCTGAAGTAACACAAGAATCAACACAGAAGCAGAGCAGGAAGCACAAGTGAGAGGTTTGAGCTCAGAAAAACATATCTGACATGTCTGTTTTTTAGATTTTTTAGTTGTTTAATTATTATTATTAATGTTTTATTCACTTTATGCATGATTTAAAAGGGTAAACACGCTCCCGCTCTCAGTTTGAACCACTTTAAACAGATCTGAGCCTCGGTCGTGTCTCTCAGTGATCAATTTGTGGATAAAACGAGTTCTCACACTGATTTCTGTCATGCAAACTGTAAAAGAGCCCGTCTTTTGCACGTCTCTCTGAAATGATTCATCCAAAAAGATTCGGATCCCATAAAAGAGCCGAAACTGCCATCGCTAGACAGAACTTCCAGAACATTTTCATCGGGATCAAAAAGTTCCAGCGTGCACCTTTACTGTTTCGTTACAACATTGTCAAATTAGTTTCGAAAGTCGTGGGTCGGAAAAGAAAGATTTCACAATTTTGGCATAAAAATCTACAACAAAATCTTGCGCAGTGAAGTGAAATTGTTCCCTTGACTTTCTCTGAACTTTATTCTGTAAGTAACCACGATTATTTCAAATCTGTTGCAACAGTTTACAACGATAATTTGTGCAAAGATAAACGAGCGCTGCACAAAGTAAAACGAAATTACCAAAAAAAACTATTGTTCCTGCTAAACAACTGAAAGTCATCTGCATAAAGTGAGCGCGGATATAAAGAACGGCTGATTTGAATGTGTTCGCCAGACCATTGTTGGAGAGAAGTTAAAGCACAAACTGTTCTGACAGATTTAATAACAGCCAACAAGTGCAGTACTTAACACTGCAAATCTAACACCAGAGTCACATCTCCTGGGCACATTCGAGAGTGACTGACAGGCTCGTCTAATTACACGTGGGGACTTTTCTTTGTCATTTTAATACAAGGGAGAAATAAAAAGGACAATCCTGATTTTTTTTTTACTTTTAGTTGATAAAATGGCCGACCTTTTGGAGCAGACATGCAACTTTGCTCGTTTGCTGCAGATAAACGTAGAATCCTTCGGTCTGTCTCTGATTATCTGGAGATTACTTAAATGAAACATGATTGCAGATTTAACCGAGCAAATGTAGTGTCTTAGATGTTTTCGTAAGTCCTGGATCACATTTTCAGTTGCTTCGTTCGCCAAAAATAGACAGATCTGTGGCTTCTGATTGGTTAAACCCACCTGTCACTCACTCAGACACTGACCTATAGGAGGATATGTTGAGCAAGCAGTTGCATTTGAACACAGCGCTGCGTTAAACCGAAATAACGCAAATATCGCAATATAACAGTTCATGTTTATCACTGTACATGAACCATCGTCCACCCAAACGCCACCGAAGCAGCGGATTCAAGAGCCTCTCTGACCCTCCTCTTCACCGAGCTCACATCCTTCATTCGTCATATCACTCGCATCTCTAACTCCCTGCGTCTAGAAAGTATTAAACATCTGAAAACATACAAAAAAGTTCTTATTTAAAGCAGATCTAAAACTTCAACTTCAGCTTTAACCCATGTTATACACTGCCTGGCCAAAAAAAAGAAGTCGCCACTAAAAAAAACAAAAGGTCACACACTAATATTTGTTTGGACCATCTTTAGCGTTCACTGTTTCGTTGTTTCGATTTCGCTTCTGCAGTGTCACAAGATTTATTTCCATCCAGTGTTGCATTATTTTTTCTTGCAGATGTTGCATTGATGATGGTCGAGTCTGACGCTGCACAAAGCTTCTCCAGCACATCCCAAAGATTCTCACTGGGGTTAAGGTATGGACTCTGTGGAGGCTCCATGTGTGAAAATGATGTCTCCCTGAACCACTCTTTGACAATTCGAGCCTGATGAATCCTGGTATTGTCATGTTGGAATATGCCCATGCATCAGGGAAGAAAAAATCCACTGATTCAGTATATTCAGATGTCAGCTGACCTCGTTCTTTGAGCACAGACTGTTGCTGAACCTAGACCTGACTCGTACCTACGGGCTCGGACCTATTTGCTTAGTTAAATCCAGGTGGCGACTTTTTTTTTGCTCAGTGCAGTTGTTTCCCCTCACCATTTACAAACCTAAAGTTGAATCTGGAGTGATTCGTGCATGTTTGATCAATCTTTAATCGCTTATTTTCAAGACGCCACATCGCCGATCAACCCCCATTTTCACTGCCACCGGGACAAACCCACTGCTCTGTTCTTACTTCCTTCTCCAATGGACATAGGAGGCGCTGACATCTGCACGACTCTTTGTTGCGATGGCGTTTACGATGACGTCACCCATTGGGCATCACAGTTTTCTGAGTCATTTTAGATCAATATTGTGATTTAAAATCCTTTGACCTTCGTAACAGACTGCTTACAGGCCTGGTAATGTGCTCGCTGATGGTAAATATGTAGTGTAACGCCCCGCTCGGATCCAACTATTACACTCTAAGCAGCTTTCAGTCAGTCAAGTACACAACAAACATGGCGCTTAGTCCCATGGCTTACAACTCGGCACAAATCCCATTATCATCTATCAGTCCGTATCCATCTTTGGGCTCCTCTCTCGTGCACTCTGCCTCTGTCTGTCAATGCTCAACTCTACGCAAATACCCCATTAACGTCGCTCTATCTTCGCGGTACATCTTTTTGCGATCTACTCCGCCTAATCCCATCTCCACCCTTCCCTCATATTCCCAAAGCTTGGAAGAAGAAGACGGAAATCCCATTTATTCAGCCGTCTATCTGGTCTCTTCGCCATTTCAACTCTGCCTCGGCCCCCAGCGTGGCATCTCCCTCATCTCCCTCATCTCCCGTGTCTCGCTCATCTGATACTGGAGCGAATTTATCTATTTATCTTTACATCTGTCTTTCCAGGCAGGTTCCTCCTCTCGTTCAGGGGCCCGTGCGGTTAAAAAGTGTGGAGAGGCTTGTCCATCACTCTGTCAATCATATGTGAGAAGCAGGAGGTGGATTTGGTTGCAAGTAAATGCAGCGTAATGAAAAAGAGGCTTATTTCAGAGATGATCAGATATTATCAGAGGCGTGCGGATGGGGATATGGACCCGAGGAGCAGCGATATACCTTAAGGGTTTGTAAAAGTGGTGGAATGATGCAGGTGAAAAGGGGTGAAGTGGACGTCTGGTACATGAAGAGCACTACATAACCCACTAACGCCTTTCTCGTCTCAGCGAACGAGAGTCGACATGTGCACGCACTTCTGATGGATTTAAAAATATTCTTTAACAAAAAAAATACAAATTCTACATCAAAAATGAGGTTTAATCTCGTCTCGACTTGCCTGCACCGCACAAAACCCCTAAAAAATGAAGATTTTAAATGAAGCAAAGAAGTGGAAAACATGATTTCTCTCCACTCCACATCATGACAGCAACGATAAACTGATTATATAATGAATTTTGTTTTATTTTATCATTTAAAGATATGCTGTGTAACTTTCCCGGGAAAAGGTTCACATATATCACTGCTTTACCTGGAGTTTTACAACAGTGTGACTTCAATTACATTTAATGCTTCACATAAAAAGTAAAAAAAGAAAAAAACAACAGCAAATATATAGATAATTCAATACTCAGGCAAAGAACAATAAAACACCAAGATATCCTGTGTAGCTACTATTAAATGCCAGGGAGAAGAGTCTAGACTGAGAGGATCTGACAGGCAGAGGGCGCTGTTCCATAGTCTGAGCGCTCCCACAGAAAAGGCTCTGTCTCCTCTGGTCTGGACCCTGGCTTTGGGCCCAGTTGACCTCTGACCTCAGGGCTCTGGGTGGAGTCTAGAGCTGCAGGAACTCGCTCAGATAAAAATGAGCCATAGGTTTAAACTGCATAAAACTGAAACACTGATTCCCCATGTTTAGTCCTGGTTTAGTCCTGGTTTAGTCCCGGTTTAGTCCCGGTTTAGTCTCGGTTTAGTCTCGGTTTAGTCCCTGGTTTAGCCCTGGTTTAGACCCGGTTTAGTCCTCAGAGTGTGAGATGGTTCATGTGGCTCTAACATGTGGGAGATGTTCTTTGGTTCATGGAGAGACTTGTTCACACTGAGCTGCTTTAAAGTCTCTGAGCCACAGGAGCCAGAGACACAGGACACATGTGTGAAGTACTTCCTGGTTCTAGACCTGAGCACAGGACACATGTGTGAAGTACTTCCTGGTTCTAGTCAGACTCTCGCAGCAGTGTTCTATCTGGATGTACTGTTCTGTCTTAAGGTGAGCAGGACGTTACAGTATCTAACCTCCTGGAGACAAATGCAGGATAAG
Source organism: Periophthalmus modestus (assembly GCA_019594935.1). NCBI lineage: Eukaryota > Metazoa > Chordata > Actinopteri > Gobiiformes > Gobiidae > Periophthalmus > Periophthalmus modestus. The sequence goes on along the minus strand of JAIEZT010000012.1, from coordinate 2,621,763 downwards.
TCTCTCTGAGTCTGGTTTTGACAGTTTACCTTTGATTTTTGCCATGTTTTTAGATGTAAAAAGCTGCAGATGTTATTGATTTAATGTGGCTGTTAAAGTTCAAGTCTGAGTCCATTATTACCTCTAGATTTGAAGGTTTTAAAAGCGAGACTGAAGGTGACTGCTGACACTTTCTCTATTTCTGAGTTAAGGAATATCCGAGTAATAAAACACCTGAAACTGAATTAACAGCACAGTATGAAACATTCCAGACAAACCAATAACATCTCCTCTGAGTCAGGTGGCGATCTCTTCCCACAGCTTGGATCAAACCTTCTTTCTTTCCTCGAATAAAGAAAAAAATGATGAATGGGGTGCGAGTTCTTCTAGTAAATGTTTGCTTTGATTCCCCGCTCTTCCTGTCTGAGTCTGCGGGCTTGTTTCAGGGTGTTGCCTCAATAATTCACTAGCTTCTCGAGCCCAGAGGCGGCATACTTTACATCTCCTCCTTCCAGCCATCCCTACGTGCTCCTGGCTCGGCGCTCCTGGCTCGTCGCTCCTCGCTCGGCGCTCCTCGCACGTACCTGTGTGCGAGCGCGCCGCCCCGGAGTCTATTTCACTGTAGTATATTGCATAACCTTAATTATAACTGGAGAGGAAATGTGACAGCTTGTGACCTAATCCCCAATACAAGCATTACATTTTTACAATTGCGACAGGATGAGTGCGTACGAGTGTGTGCGCCTGACTAATTAAAGGGGATGTGACAGCATGGACAAGGCATGGCTCAGTTATGGAAATTATACTTGGCTTTGAAGTGCAAACCTAGTTACAAAGTTTAGGCTGTTTAAAATGCAAATAACATTACAAGGCCATAGCGGCGTGCGTAGTACTATAAAACAATAAAGCGACGTATCTCAAAAAGCCGTGAGGGGACAGAAAATAGAGCAGTACATGTAGAAGGTAAAGCGACGCTGCCAAAAAACGCTGTGCACCTGGTGATTTAGGGATGAAACTTACCCCTGAATTGGGTTAACTGCCCCGGTGTTAATCAGGGAAGAGGCTGGCGCAGAACAATAGTGCAGAATAACAATAGTGAGCAAATAAGACCAGGGCAGGAAACAAATCCAGAACCTTCAGCTTGAAAATGACGTCAGGACAGCAGCCAGAACATCTCAGTTTCACAAATATTATCCAGATGATGATGACCTTTAGAGTCTTTTCTGCCATGGTACAGAAATAAGCTGTCCTGTAAATGAATTTATAAGATTATGCATCACCAGTTTAGTCAAATGTAATCACAACATTTTGACATTTCAGGGAGACACAAGTTAATTAGTTGGTAAGATGCTCCTCCAGATTCCTAACATTTATTTGACAGCGTTTTGTTGATTTTTATCGGTTAAAAAAACATAAAAATCTCATGTGTAATGATGCGCACATACTGTATTCTGCACTCTTGTGAGTTTAAATCCACTTTTAGTTACCTTGGGACAAATATTTCACATTTTCTAACTTGTTGGAACGTCAAACTATTCTAATTCAACAATATTGTTTAAAAAAAATCATGAGCTGTGATAAATAAACAGCAGAATAAAACACTTAACTGCTTAGTTAGCATCTGTAATGAGTCACAGAGGTTATTAATGCAACAGTTTATGGCTTAAATCTGATCATAAAGCCAAAAAATAACCAAAAATGTCCCAGTAGTGCAAAGAAACTGTACAAACGATAAATACTGAGCCCACATAGATGTTTATGGACCTAAAAACTGAGCAGGAGAAGTCTGGATTTTACCTGTGATGCAACAATCCAGGCAAAATTATGAAGTTTGATATATTGCTGAAGAAAATATAGGTGATAAACGGAAATACTGAAACCCAAGAGTAGATTTAAACCCTAAAAACTATTATAAATTTACAATATTGTTAAAAAATCATGAGCTGTGATGAATAAATGGCAGAATTAAACACTTTAGTGCTAAGTTTGTATCTGTAATGAGTCAAAGAGGTGATTAATTCAACAGTTTATGGCTTAAATCTGATCATAAAGCCAAAAAAATAACCAAAAATGTCCCAGTAGGGGAAAGAAACTGTACAAATGATAAATACTGACCCTAAAAACCTTGCTCTAACTTTAATTTATTGAATAATGATATAAAAATGATCCTAACAGGTCTAGAATTCAGTAAAATCCACTGACGGCCTGAAATTGACCTAAAAACTGAGCAGCAGAAGTCTGGATTTTAACCTGTGACGCAACAATCCAGGCAAAATCCAACCAGACCATTTTTAAGTGCTCGGAGAAGGCGATTAATGGATTAATGAACCAAGCGTAAACGAAGCAAAAAAACATCTCCAGGGCTTTTTTTTGATGAAGACACGGCAATAAAACACAGTTAAAATCTCCAAAAAGCCAATTTAGCTCAACATGTGTCTTTTAAAAATAAACACGGCTCGCTTTGTGTACATCTTACTCCAACTTTGGGGTTAGACTGTGGCTTCTTTCAAGTGTGCGAGCGTGCTCCTTTAATTGCGCTGAATGACAGATCTATTTCCGCGTTATTATCTACAGTAAGCAGCCGCGTGGAGGCTCACTCACATCGTTCAGTGTGATTAAAGCCACTGAACGCTTTAATGTCAGTGTGTGAGAGTCTAGACGTGTGTGTGTGTGTGTGTGTGAGTACGCCGAGGACCCCGCCGCATAAAAAGCTGCCACTTGGCTTTCAAGGCACTTGCTAATGTGGCTTTTAAAGGGCTTCTCATCTCATCTCTCGGCATCAGTACCCTCTCGACACACACACACACACACACTCGCACACAAACCAGAGAAGAAGAGTCGAGTCCCCTGCACCCTCATCTCTCCCTCATATACACAACCTCTGCTGTATCGCTCGTCATTTGGGCACAATGCTTGTCTGTTCGGAGCCATCGTCGCACGGTTCACCCCACTTTACCGCTCAGTCTGTTTTGGACTATTTGCTCGCTTTGCTTCATAAATGTTTTATGTGGAACATTCAGAATAATGTGCATGTCTGAGGTCAATAACTCTGACTTATCTATGTGGGAAAAGTAATGTCCCTTAAAACAAAATCTTCTCCGGTTCTTGAACGCTCAAAAGTGAGTGTCAGCGCGGAAGTCGTGTCCAGGGAAAAATGTAAAACTCATTACGACTGAGATTCAGTGACATTTTTGGATGAAATGATGAAACTATCCTCACGTTGCATCACTACAGGAAACTTTTCTCATTAAGAGCCACATATAAAAACACAGATAGACTCATCGCCAGTACAGTGAATACTTCAAATCTGCCTTATTATTACAAGTTACACTGAACCACTCGACCTTTATTCATTCTTACATCCTCAGTGGGACACATTAAATATTTGAGATGTAAGTAGATTTTCAGAAATGTACAGTAAAAAGTACAGTTTAAATCAGGGGTGTCAAAACTATGCGGCCCTCAGACCAGTTTTCAGGCTTTCAGGCATCACAATTGGTCATAATCAGTACTTTTTACAGCAGATTTGAGTAATCCTACCAACATAACCTTAAATAACATCATATTTCATTGTCAAACAGACCTAATATTAATATTTCAAGCCTTATTTAAAGTCAAAAGCGTCTGAATTGTCCACTATACTGACGACTGCGGCCCTCAGAGTCGAGTATTTTTTCTAAACATGGCCCTGAGTGAAAAGAGTTTGGGCACCTCTGGTTTAAGGTAATGTGGGCCAACTCACCCGGAAGCTTGAGGACTAAGAAAAAATGGTGTGAGGGCCACATTTAGCCTCCGGGCCCCAGTTTGGGCATGTCTGGTGTAAGTGATACACATATGTCCTCTGCATTTGAGCCGTTCTGGAGCCTGGGCGACGCTGTAGGAGCGAGTCGACTCTTTTGAACAGTTCCTCAAAGTGAACAGTTGGATCCAAATCTTTTTTTTTCCTTCTAATTTCTCTGCGTTTTTACACTGATTTACACCAAAACTGACACAAGAATCAACACAGAAGCAGAGCAAGCGACACAAGTGAGAGCTTTGTGCAGAAAAAAACATTTGGCATCATGATAAAAGTTCGTTTTAAAATTATTCTTATTGTAGTGTAACATTTTGTCTAGATTTTGAGTAATTCCAAAGGATAAACTCACTTCCACTCTGAGTTTGAACCAACCCAACACATTTTAAGCCTCGGTCGTGTCTCTCTGTGATTAGTCTGTGGTTAAAATGAGTTTTGTCTCATATATAAATAAGTCAGTCTTTGAAATGAACTGATCCAAAAGATTCGGATCCCATAAAAGAGCCGAAAGTCCCATCATTACAGTGGAGTCGTTGGAGATACTTGATGCAGTAAATGTATATAATAAATGAAGCGGTAGTGTCCATCTAATGACTGTAAATGTGAAAAAGTCATGTTTTTACCAGCGCTGTGTTTAAATCAGGTGGTATGAGATTATGAAATTAAACCTCCGACTGCGAGAACAGCCATCTTCAAGATCAAGAGCCAACAAAGACATAAAGGGAGGATTTTTGACTTTGGTAGAGGAACATTAAAGTGCTGAATGTGGCTGGCACAAACGCCTCTGTTTGCTTTTATCATGAATTCTCTTTTTTCTGCATTACTACACATCTGTCTCCTCCTTTGCTTCTGTTCTGTCCCTGTCACTTGAAACGCTGCAGAAACCCCACAAAGACACGAGTATACGGAGGAGAAAATCTGGAAGAGTCGACGGGATTTAAGAGTGATTTCCAAAGCTGTTTTAAAAGAGACTGTAGTTTTCTCAAAGATGATGCTAAAAGTGCCATAACTTAAGATCAAACAGTCTTTAAGTCGAGGGGTAAATGCTCTACCCTTAAAGGTGCACGCTGGAACCTTTCGGGTGGAGGTTATGATGCTTTATGGACCAAAAAACTGAGCAGGAGAAGTGTGGAGTTTTACCTGTGATGCAACAATCCAGGCAAAATTTTGACATTTGATATATTGCTGAAGTAAATATAGGTGATAAATGAAAATATTGAAACCCAAGAGCAGATTTAAACCACAAAAACTATTCTAAATCTACAATATTATTAAAAAATCATGAGCTGGGATAAATAAAAATCAGAATAAAACACTTTAGTCATTATTTTGCATCTGTAATGAGTCAAAGAAGTGATTAATTCAACCTTAAATCTGATTATAAAGTTTAAAAAAATAACCGCAAATGTCCAAGAAACTGCACCCACGATAAATTCTGACCCTAAAAACATTGTTCCAACTTTTATTTATTGAATAATGACGTTAAAATGATCATGACAGGTCTAGAATTCAGTAAAATACATTGACGGACTAAAATGGCCCTAAAAACTGAGCAGGAGAAGTCTGGATTTTTACCTGTGACGCAACAATCCAGGCAAAATCCAACCAAAATCCAACCAGACCATTTTTTATAGAGTTTTAATTTAACTATCGCCATGGAGACAAGCAGAAATCACACAGATTAAGTTACAGTAACACCGCACACAGTAAAAACTCAACTTTATCAAGGTATTTTTGAACGATAAAACATTTTACCAACCAAAGTGCTTCATGGACAGACTGTTATTTAAATGGACATAGCTAACCTGTTTTCGGCTCCTTCGACTCTGGCTCCAATTCACTTTACATTGGTCTTAACCCTGCAGCGGGGGTAGAGGTAGTACATGCTAATACTTTCTTTAACATGAGATTTATGGCTAAAAAAAGAAAAAAAAAAAGGTCTAGGCGATAGCATCCGACGCTATAGGTTCACAATGTTCATATTACCCAACTTTACATGATTCTTGTGGTTTTATTTCGCAATTTTGTCCATAAATCAACATATGAAACTTAATAACAGACAAATCAGGCGCCTTCTTTCCCTGAGGTCGCTCCTGCTAGCGTTAGCAACAGGTTGATTGACAGCGTTGCTAAGCGTTGGCTCTTCGGTTGCTACGATACGTGATTTCGAGTAGATGGCATGAAAGGTTACGCAGAGTCTCTTTAATTAACTATATTTTCATTTACAATCAGGTGTAAATGTTCTTTGTTATTTGAAATTTAGTTCGTAAAGGAGAAAAACTTGCATAATTATCATATTTTCAGACATTTTTTTTCATACTCAGATGCGACTTATATGTGAAATATGTTTTTTTAGGCCCGAGCCCCTACAGGGCGTAGGGCCTATTGCTTCCGCAACAATGAGTGCCTGGGCGAAGCCCAGGCACTCATTGTTGCTAACTGTCTTGCCGAACTTGTGCGCGCAGCGCACAAGTTCGGCTGAGGTCGCGACCTTGCCCTGAATCCACTATCCCAGCAACCCATGCCGTAGGCATGGGCCATATTTGTTCCTGCTAAAATGAATGGAAATGAATGGGAGTCAATGGGGGACCCTGATGTCATGGCGAATGACGGGCGCGTCAGCGCCCGTCATTCGCCATTGACCCCACGGTGACGTGGGGAATGTGAAGAGCTTTCAAAAAACGTATAATATGTCATTCTAATGTTTTCGGATATATTGTTTTTGCTAAAAATATTATTATTTTTTTTATTCTTTCATCTGCACTTTAAACAGGAATTTGACCCCCTGAACATATTCAAAAACTCACCAAATTTTGCCCAAAATTCAAGTCTGCCGAAAAATTTATTTTTTTATATGGTGCATCATTGGGCATAAAAAAATGGCGCGACAGCGCCACCTACAAAAGTCAAAATACATTGCGTCAATGGGAGACGCCCCGACGTCAACTTTGTCGTAGAGCCACCAAATTCGGTACACACGTTCATCAAGTGATGCCAAACAAAAAATATTATTATGGCCACGCCCTCTGACAAACCGGAAGTCGGCCATCTTGGATTGAAAATTCCGAAATGCCGAGTCAGCATTTTTGTTGACGTCGCATTTTCGTCAACTCCTCTGAAGGCGCATCACCTGCAGGGCTGAAAATCACTGGACATCATCTAGACAAGTGGGGCATCAAAAGTTATCCAATTTACGTTGATACGTATAACGGTTTCCGTGTGGCGAAGCCGCAAAATTCCATCGGAATTTTTGCAATTTTCTAATTTCAAAATTTGCTCCCGTTTGCGCATAAAAAGTCCGATTGAGCTCAAATTTGAATCAGTTGTAAAACTTTCTGGCCTAGACCTACTAATTGTCAAAGAAAACAATTTGGTGCAATAGCGCCCCCTACAGAATAACAAATAAATTTGCATGGAGGGCCCAAAATTTAGTTTTCCCAAATGTTACGAAATTTCACACAAAATTCCAGTGGGGCATCCCAATCAATAAAGTCAATCAGACCCATATCGTTTTTTGCACCGTGTTGCCATGACGATGTGCCAAAGTGCCCATGTTATCCTAATGAGAACGCTCCGAAAATTCCCCATTCATGAGAAAAACATTAATTTCATGGAATTAAGTGAAATTTGCCAGAATGACTCATCATATCATCCCGATCAAAAAAGTCAATCACACCCATGTCATATTTTCCACTCTGTTGCCATGGCGATGCGCGAAATACCCCATGTTATCCTAATGGGAAAATTTACAAATTTTTCGACATTTCAAAGTCTTATAATGCCTTCATACCTTCAATGACAATTGTGAGATTTGGCACGTTGATTCATTACATCGTCCCCGTCAAAAAAGTCCAAAGGTGCAACTTTGTATTTTGCATGGTGTTGCCATGGCGATGCCTGGAAAAGCCCATGTTGGTGCATTTTGTGCATCAGTGCTCCCAATGTCTTTTGACTTGGTTTAGTGACAAGTGCAGCCCAAAGACACAATAAAACAGAGGAAAGTGGCGGGTTAGCGCCACCTACAGGGAGTGCCCGGTCGGCCGAGTGCGAAGCGCGGCCCGCGAGGGCCGTTCGATGCCGCTTGCGGCTTTAATTAGGCCCGAGCCCCCTACAGGGCGTAGGGCCTATTGCTTCCGCAACGATGAGTGCCTGGGCGAAGCCCAGGCACTCATCGTTGCTAACTGTCTTGCCGAACTTGTGCGCGCAGCGCACAAGTTCGGCTGAGGTCGTGACCTTGCCCTGACTCCACTATCCCAGCAACCCATGCCGTAGGCATGGGCCATATTTGTTATTGCTAAAATGAATGGAAATGAATGGGAGTCAATGGGGGACCCCGACGTCATGGCGAATGACGGGCGCGTCAGCGCCCGTCATTCGCCATTGACCCCACGGTGACGTGGGGAATGTCGAGAGCTTTCAAAAAAACGTATAATATGTCATTCTAATATTTTCGGATATATTGTTTTTGCTAAAAATATTATTATTTTTTATTTTTATTCTTCTGCTCTTTGAACAGGAATTTGACCCCCTGAACATATTCGAAAACTCACCAAATTTGCCCAAAATTCAGGTCTGCTGAAAAATTATTTTTTTTATATGGTGCATCATTGGGCTTTTAAAAAATGGCGCGACAGCGCCACCTACAAAAGTCAAAATACATTGCGTCAATGGGAGACACCCCGACGTCAACTTTGTCGTAGAGCCACCAAATTCGGTACACACATTCTTCAAGTGATGCCAAACAAAAAATATTATTATGGCCACGCCCCCTGACAAACCGGAAGTCGGCCATCTTGGATTGAAAATTCCGAAATGCCGAGTCAGCATTTTTGTTGACGTCGCATTTTTCGTCAACTCCTCTGAAGGCGCTTCACCTGCAGGGCTGAAAAATCACTGGACATCATCTAGACAAGTGGGGCATCAAAAGTTATCCAATTTACGTTGATACGTATAACGGTTTCCGTGCGGCGAAGCCGCAAAAGTCCATCGGAATTTTTGCAATTTTTCAATGTCAAAATTTGCTCCCGTTTGCGCATACAAAGTCCAATTGAGCTCAAATTCGAATCAGTTGTAAAACTTTCTGGCGTAGACCTACTAATTATGAAAGAAAACAATTTGGTGCAATAGCGCCCCCTACAGAATAACAAATAAATTTGCATGGAGGGCCCAAAATTTAGTTTTCCCAAATGTTACGAAATTTCACACAAAATTCCAGTGGGTCATCCCAATCAATAAAGTCAATCAGACCCATGCCATTTTTTGCACTGTGTTGCCATGACGATGCGCCAAAGTGCCCATGTTATCCTAATGGGAACGCTCCGAAAATTCCCCATTCATGAGAAAAACATTAGTTTCATGGAATTCTGTGAAATTTGGCAGAATGACTCATCATGTCATCCAAATCAAAAAAGTCAATCACACCCATGCCATATTTTTCACTCTGTTGCCATGGCGATGCGTGAAATACCCCATGTTATCCTAAGGGGAAAATTTACAAATTTTGGGACATTTCAAAGTCTTATAACAGCTTCAGATCTTCAATGAAGAATGTGAGATTTGGCACGTTGATTCTTTACATCATCCCCATCAAAAAAGTCCGAGGTGCCAACTTTGTATTTTGCACGGTGTTGCCATGGCGATGCCTGGAAAAACCCATGTTGGTGCATTTTGTGCATCAGTGCTCCCAGTGTCTTTTGACTTTGTTTGGTCACAAGTGCAGCCCAAGGACACAATAAAACAGAGGCAAGTGGCGGGTCAGCGCCACCTACAGGGAGTGCCCGGTCGGCCGAGTGCGAAGCGCGGCCCGCGAGGGCCGTTCGATGCCGCTTGCGGCTTTAATTTTTATTCTTCTTTCTTCTGCTTTTTGAACAGGAATTTGACCCCCTGAACATATTTGAAAACTCACCAAATTTTGCCCAAAATTCAGGTCTGCCGAAAAATTTATTTTTTTATATGGTGCATCATTGGGCATAAAAAAATGGCGCGACAGCGCCACCTACAAAAGTCAAAATACATTGCGTCAATGGGAGGCGCCCCGACGTCAACTTTGTCGTAGAGCCACCAAATTCGGTACACACATTCATCAAGTGATGCCAAACAAAAAATATTATTATGGCCACGCCCTCTGACAAACCGGAAGTCGGCCATCTTGGATTTGAAAAATTCCAAAATGCCGACTCAGCATTTTTTGTTGACGTCGTATTTTCGTCAACTCCTCTGAAGGCGCTTCACCTGCAGGTCTGAAAATCACTGGACATCATCTAGACAAGTGGGGCATCAAAAGTTATCCAATTTACATTGATACGTATAACGGTTTCCGTGCGGCGAAGCCGCAAAATTCCATCGCAATTTTTGCAATTTTTAAATGTCAAAATTTGCTCCCGTTTGCGCATAAAAAGTCCGCTTGAGCTCAAATTCGAATCACTTGTAAAACTTTCTGGCCTAGACCTACTAATTATGAACGAAAACAATTTGGTGCAATAGCGCCCCCTACAGAATAACAAATAAATTTGCATGGAGGGCCCAAAATTTAGTTTTCCCAAATGTTACGAAATTTCACACAAAATTCCAGTGGGTCATCCCAATCAATAAAGTCAATCAGACCCATGCCATTTTTTGCACTGTGTTGCCATGACGATGCGCCAAAGTGCCCATGTTATCCTAATGGGAACGCTCCGAAAATTCCCCATTCATGAGAAAAACATTAGTTTCATGGAATTCTGTGAAATTTGGCAGAATGACTCTTCATGTCATCCAAATCAAAAAAGTCAATCACACCCATGTCATAATTATTACTCTGTTGCCATGGCGATGCGTGAACTACCCCATGTTATTCTAATGGGAAAATTTACAAATTTTTGGACATTTCAAAGTCTTATAACGACTTCAAACCTTCAATGACGAATGTGAGATTTGGCACGTTGATTCTTTACATCGTCCCCGTCAAAAAAGTCCAAGGGTCCAACTTTGTATTTTGCACGGTGTTGCCATGGCGATGCCTGGAAAAACCCATGTTGGTGCATTTTGTGCATCAGTGCTCCCAATGTATTTTGGCTTTGTTTGGTTACAAATGCAGCTCAAAGCCACAATGAATCAGAGGCATGTGGCGCGTTAGCGCCACCTACAGGGAGTGCCGGGTCGGCCGAGTGCGAAGCCCGGCCCGCGAGGGCCGTTCGATGCCGCTTGCGGCTTTAATTTTTTTTTCTTCTTTCATCTGCTCTTTGAGCAGGAATTTGACCCCCTGAACATATTCGAAACTCACCAAACAATTTTGCCCAAAATTCAGAAGTGGCGAAAAATTTATTTTTTTATATGGTGCATCATTTGGGCATAAAAAAATGGCGCGACAGCGCCACCTACAAAAGTCAAAATACATACATTGCGTCAATGGGAGACGCCCGACGTCAACTTTGTCGTAGAGCCACCAAATTCGGTACACACGTTCATCGAGTGATGCCAAACAAAAAATATTATTATGGCCACGCCCCCTGACAAACCGGAAGTCGGCCATCTTGGATTGAAAATTCCGAATGCTGAGTCAGCATTTTCGTTGACGTGGCATTTTCGTCAACTCCTCTGAAGGCGCTTCACCTGCAGGGCTGAAAATCACTGGACATCATCTAGACAAGTGGGGCATCAAAAGTTATCCGATTTACATTGATACGTATAACGGTTTCCGTGCGGCGAAGCCGCAAAATTCCATCGGAATTTTTGCAATTTTCAAATTTCAAAAATTTGCTCCCATTTGCGCATACTAAGTCCGATTTCACTCAAATTCGAATCAGTTGTAAAACTTTCTGGCCTAGACCTACTAATTGTGAAAGAAAACAATTTGGTGCAATAGCGCCCCCTACAGAATAACAAATACATTTGCATGGAGGGCCCAAAATTTAGTTTTCCCAAATGTTACGAAATTTCACACAAAATTCCAGTGGGTCATCCCAATTAATAAAGTCAATTAGACCCATGACGTTTTTTTGTACCGTGTTGCCATGACGATGCGCCAAATTGCCCATGTTATCCTAATGGGAACGCTCCGAAAATTTCCCATTCATGAGAAAAACATTAGTTTCATGGAATTAAGTGAAATTTGGCAGAATGACTCATCATGTCATCCTGATCAAAAAAGTCAATCACACCCATGCCATATTTTTCACTCTGTTGCCATGGCGATGCGTGAAATACCCCATGTTATCCTAATGGGAAAATTTACAAATTTTGGGACATTTCAAAGTCTTATAACAGCTTCAAACCTTCAATGACGATTGTGAGATTTGGCAGGTCGATTCTTTACATCATCCCCATCAAAAAAGTCCAAGGTGCCAAGTTTGTATTTTGCACGGTGTTGCCATGGCGATGCCTGGAAAAACCCCATGTTGGTGCATTTTGTGCATCAGTGCTCCCAATGTCTTTTGACTTTGTTTGGTGACAAGTGCAGCCCAAAGCCACAATAAAACAGAGGCAAGTGATGAATCAGCGCCACCTACAGGGAGTGCCCGGTCGGCCGAGTGCGAAGCGCGGCCCGCGAGGGCCGTTCGATGCCGCTTGCGGCTTTAATTTTTATTATTTTTTTTATTTCTTGTTCTGCTCTTTGAGCAGGAATTTGACCCCCTGAACATATTCGAAAACTCACCAAATTTTGCCCAAAATTCAGAAGTGGCGAAAAATTTATTTTTTTATATGGTGCATCATTGGGGCATAAAAAAATGGCGCGACAGCGCCACCTACAAAAAGTCAAAATACATTGCGTCAATGGGAGACGCCCCGACGTCAACTTTGTCGTAGAGCCACCAAATTCGGTACACACGTTCATCAAGTGATGCCAAAACAAAAAATATTATTATGGCCACGCCCCCTGACAAACCGGAAGTCGGCCATCTTGGATTGAAAATTCCGAAATGCCGAGAGTCAGCATTTTCGTTGACGTCGCATTTTCGTCAACTCCTCTGAAGGCGCTTCACCTGCAGGGCTGAAAATCACTGGACATCATCTAGACAAGTGGGGCATCAAAAGTTATCCGATTTACATTGATACGTATAACGGTTTCCGTGCGGCGAAGCCGCAAAATTCCATCGGAATTTTTGCAATTTTCAAATTTCAAAATTTGCTCCCATTTGCGCAAACTAAGTCCGATTTCACTCAAATTCGAATCAGTTGTAAAACGTTCTGGCCTAGACCTACTAATTATGAAAGAAAACAATTTGGTGCAATAGCGCCCCCTACAGAATAACAAATAAATTTGCATGGAGGGCCCAAAATTTAGTTTTCCCAAATCTTACGAAATTTCGCACAAAATTCCAGTGGGTCATACCAATCAATAAAGTCAATCAGACCCATGAGGTTTTTTGTACCGTGTTGCCATGACGATGCGCCAAAGTGCCCATGTTATCCTAATGGGAACGCTCCGAAAATTTCCCATTCATGAGAAAAACATTAGTTTCATGGAATTAAGTGAAATTTGGCAAAATGACTCATCATGTCATCCCCATCAAAAAAGTCAATCACACCCATGTCATATTTTTCACTCTGTTGCTATGGCGATGCGTGAAATACCCCATGTTATCCTAAGGGGAAAATTTACAAATTTTGGGACATTTCAAAGTCTTATAACAGCTTCAGATCTTCAATGAAGAATGTGAGATTTGGCACGTTGATTCTTTACATCATCCCCATCAAAAAAGTCCAAGGTGCCAACTTTGTATTTTGCACGGTGTTGCCATGGCGATGCCTGGAAAAACCCATGTTGGTGCATTTTGTGCATCAGTGCTCCCAATGTCTTTTGACTTTGTTTGGTCACAAGTGCAGCCCAAGGACACAATAAAACGGAGGCAAGTGGCGGATCAGCGCCACCTACAGGGAGTGCCCGGTCGGCCGAGTGCGAAGCGCGGCCCGCGAGGGCCGTTCGATGCCGCTTGCGGCTTTAATTCTTAATTATTATGCATTTTTTGGCTTGTACTCTGGAAAATACAGTCATCATAAACTCCTTGTATATTTACTTATGCATGTTGTGATGTGAAAATATATATAGTGACGTCCTTTGGGTCAAACTATTCCTCATTTTGCCTTAAACACTAACGACATGAACACAAACGCAGCTGGTTGTGCTCCTCCAGCAGCGTCCCGGGTCGGCCCTCGGCGCTCACACCGCTCTGTTCCATCCCGCTCTCCCTCCGTCATCTGAGGTGCCATAATTGAAAGTGAAGCCGGGGCCCCTATAGTTGTAAACACTGATTAAATGTTACGCTCGGCTCCAGCTTATTGTCAATAACGCCAATCACCAGTAATGCAGCCTCAGCCCGTAGTTAGCAAAAGCAGTTACAAATAAAGTAGAGCCGAGTCGATAAGAGCGCACTTCCTTTAGCCACAAAAGTAATTACCGTAAATCAGGCAATATTGCGCAGCAGGAATTGTCTATGATTATTGGGTCTGTGCATTCTGTGAGTTTGTATCTTGCTTGTTCAACAGATATTTGGATGCTAATATCACGGACTGCGTTTCGGGATATTGCCAAGTGAGGATTTCACCTTCTCAACTTTCCGAAAACTTTGCGTTGAACTAAATCCCTCAGTTTGCCCCTTCAGGTGTGGTCCAGCGTAAAAGAAAAAGACAAAATCTGTCAACTGGACACTAAAGTAAAGACGTGAAAAGAGTTTGTAGGATTAAAATATCTGTTTAAGGATGCTGAAAAGGTTTAATACTTGTTTTTGATTGATGGTTATTACTCAGACTCTCTTTTGGGAGAATTAGTTGGATTATGTTTTTTAGCAGACTATTGTGGACCGTGGAGTGCTTTAGATTCTTTCAGCTCATTCACATCAAAAAGGAGGAAGATTCAGCGAGCACTTTGAGAGGATACTTTGAGCTTTAATCTGTTTCACAAATACGTCTGAATGGTCTGTCCTTCACTCGCAAAGACTGAGCGAAGAGTCTCGGAGTCACTCTAGACGGTTGAGTTTTAACAGCCATTTTAAGATAAGTAGGTCGGTTATATGTGTATCTGCTTATTATGAAGTTTAGTTTTGGTTTTCTATTTCTGTTGCATCATCACTTTGACTTTTATGGTTGCGTCTTCCTCTTCCCGCTTTACTTTTCTGTCTTGTATCCCATATTTACCTCACTTTTGTATGCTCGCTTAATGTTCCTTGCACACTGTGTTTGCAAAAGAAAAAAAAAGGAAAAAAAGTGGGTCGGCTTTTTATCACTTAAAAAAAATATCTTGTGCCTTAGTGGCTTTATTTCTAGACAAGACCTAGAAAAGCTGGTTCGTGCATGACTGTTGTAACAGCGTGTTTATGAATCTCACAAAGTTCTCCGTCCATCCGCTACGACTGATGCAAAACTCTGCTGCTGGGGTGGTCACGAAAACAAAAATCTTATTACCTCAGTCCTACAAGTGCTCTTCCTGTTTCTCACAAATCCAGTTTCAAAATTCCTTTATTGTTGCACAAATCTCTAAACGGTGGAGGTCCAAAGTATCTGACAGACCTGCTGACGCCCTCTGATCCCTGTAGACCCCTTTAGACCCTGGTAATCTTCTGTAGACCCCTTTAGACCCATGTAGACCACTGTAGACCTCTTTAGACCCCCTGCAGGCCTCCTGTAGACCCTTGTAGGCTCCTTTAGACCCCCTGTAAGCCCCTTTTTGATCCCCTGTAGACCTCTTTAGACCTCTTTAGACCCCCTGTAGACCTCCTGCAGGCCTCCTGTAGACCTTCGTACACCCATTTAGACCTCTATAGATCCCTGAAGACCCTTGTAGACCCCTTTAGAACCCTGTAGACCCCCTGTAGATTCCCTGTAGACCCCCTGTAAACCCCTTTAGACCCTTGTAGATCCATGAACACCCCTGTAGACCCCCTGTAGAACCCTCAGATGAGCTGGGACGGGTCTCCTGGTGGTTCCTTATGTTCAGGTCAAACACAGTCAAGCCTCATTTGATTTCTGTGCATCTCAAATGTGGAATTCTTTAGCGGAAAATCTGCATCTTGAAACAAAGTCCAATATCTTGAAATCAAAATTAAAGACACAGCCTGAATAAATAATTGCAAAGCGATCCGTGATTTAATATGGTTACTGACTTGAATTTATAACTGTGTCAGTGATCTTTTGTGGGTTTTTTTATGTTTTTTGTCTTTTAAATTTTGGCTTTATTGTCGTGCATTATCACATAACGGTTATTCTTTACTTTTGTGGACAGGCATTAGCTAAAGAGGCCAAGAAATGTCTTTAAGATGAATGTTTTTGAAGATATGAGATCCCAATTTGCCGTGATCACCAGCTTCAGACGTACATTAGTCAAAACAATATGAAAAGTAAAGAAAAAATCCGTTGAAGAGCCGTATAAGCTGCTGGCTCACGCTCTATAGTGTCAGAGTGTTTTTGAATGAACGCCAAGGTTAGTATTTAGTATTTATTTTATTTTAGTTTAAAATATCCATTGGTCTTAGGCTTTGCAGGATCGTGAACAGAGCAGTGAACAAACTCCTCAAGAGACACAAAGGAAAGACATTTAACAGGGATGAAAAGAAAAGCAGAGACAGACGGAGGTAATGAGATAAACGAAAGTCACCTGAAAATTAACACGAGAAAGTACGACGAAGTGTATGAAGCACTTCAGCGTGACCTCGACGGGAGACGAGGAGAGACCGGTGTGTCCAAAGTGTTGGCAGTGGAAGCCAAATAAATGAAGGCGTCACTTAAGAACATTACACCCCAGTCACTGATACGACGCTTGAGTTTTTTCAGCAAAAACGTCCCGAATATTTCCAACAACCATCCCACTTGATGAATGTTACTTCTGTAAACCAGTGAGTGCTTTTTTAGCATCATATAAGGCGACGTTTCAGGGAATTTGATGCATTTTACATATTTTCTGTTACAGATTAAAAGACAGTGTTATTAAAGTTATTTTTTGTTTTAAGTTGATCTATATTTCCTTCGGTTTTAGGTTTCGTTTTGTTGTTATGTAGTACTTTTATAGATAAATTGTACTATTATCGTTGCAGCGGCGAGTGCTGTATCGAAACGCCAACCTTCAGATCAGACAAACACCGACCCAGCTACCGTTTTATGATCTACAACCACACAATAAATGCTAATATTAGAGCTTCTACAAAACCTTTTTATTGTAGTTTTATCGTTTTAGAAAAGCTACTCCGCTTGTGTTTGAACAAATACAAATCAGTTCTATTTTAAGACTTTATTTCCTGGTTTTATTGTTCCTCTGCTGACTGTTGCATGTGTTGTTGCGCCATGTCACTCCCGGTCTCAGCTTTGGGGGGAAAGCTCGTGCACCACATACACAGCTCTGTTAATGGGCGTCCTGAAGCCAAGCGTGAAAATCTCTCCGGCCCTCCTGCTCCATTTCTCCTGTGCTTCAGCTGCCTTATTACTTGTTAAGAGATCCAGTTATCCAATAATGTCTGGGGCAATGCTTGACTGATCCCCATGTCCATACCTTCCACACGTTCTATCCCATTCTTGTTTTCACTTTTGGGCCAGCTCGATCGCTTTCCTCCTTTGTAATAAAGTCGTGCCCTTCTCCTTATATAAGCCGTTTTATTCTGCAGGATTGCATCAAGCCTGAATGTCCACGTCATGGCTGTTCTTCCTCTTCTTCTTTGACCTCCTCGTTGGCTCCTCTCGTTCACATTCTGTTGTGCTAAATCTTACAAATAGAAAGGAAAAAAAGTGTGAATCGTGTTCTGAAGGATGGCATAAAAAACATCTCAGTAGTCCATCCATAACGTTGATGAATCACGGAGCTCGGCGGCTGCTTCCCTTCTGTCATGTGCAGCTTTCATTTCCTGCATTATTCAAGCTTGGGTGTCCACATGGAAAGCACTTTTAAAGCAACTTTTGAGGATTTCGGTTATAAAAAGGCTCGTGTTCAAACATACTGCAGAAATATGTTAGTCTAAGAAGTGGAAACTAACTCTGTAGTAAGGATTTGACAGTGTTGAGCCTTTATGGTCAGTGGAAATAAACGTAATACTAGAAAAACTGACTTTCGTGGATAACTTCAAATGGCTAGAATTTTTATTTTGGCAGGATTTGAAAAGATTTTGACAATTTGACAAAAAACAATCATAGTTTAACTTGAATAAGAGTCAAAATGAAATGTACTAAAGTCAAGATAAAGAGAACTAGAGGGTGGTCCAAAAGTCACTGTCAGCTGAAAAAAACTCATAATTGTTTTGTTTCTAAATATTTGTATTTTATTTTTTCAGAGCATTTAGAACGACCCTTCTGACATTAATCTGAGCAAATCCAGCACCGAGGAACGAACCCTCATTGTACAGTGGTACTTTGAGTCAAAGACAGGGGGCAGTATGTGATCTCCACAGACCTGACTAGTCCTGATTTCTTCCTGTGGGGCTATCTTAAAGAAAAGGTGTTTGTGAATAAACCTCAGACAATAAATGACTTAAAATGTGATATCAAGGATCAGATTCAGAGTCAGATTAGGTCATTTTTACTTCCCCTAGTTTAAGTCATGATAAGTTCAAGTGTAAGTGAACAATTATAACCGTTTATATTGCCAAAAATCTCAGAAGGTTCAGTTTATCTACTGTTAAAATTTGGTGAGTGTAACTTAAGAATTATAGGAGCTACTGAAGATTTCAAAGTGTCAGTGATTTTTGGGCCACTCTGTAGAATTAAGCAGTTTTACACTATTATGACTGTTAAAGGTCGTATGTTACACAAAACTGACTCGTTGAGCTTTAAAACCATGTTCTAACACTGTTCCCTCCTCAAAAACAGACCTGGACTTGTGTTTTGTTTCATTCACATGTTTGGGTAACACTTTATTATTAGTCTGTAACATCTCCAAAGCTCAAAATGCTCTGTTCCACGTTGTGATGTCATGAAGTGGTAGTTTTCAAGTACATGCGGTCTGTATTTACCATAGGTCCATCAAGAGGCAGTTTGTGAAGAAAAGTTGACCAGAAAAGATGAAAATACAGGATGTAACACTGAGTTCTGTCTATGTCATCAAGGCTTTGTAATTCTTTTTTACAAAATACTGATTTTGCTAAATTTTAAACATAAATTTTGTACATTACACAAACCTGACTCTTGTGAGTATTTAAGCCTCCTCAAAAACATACTTGGAGTTGTGTTTTGTCTGTCTACATCTCCAATGCTCTGTTTCCACCTTGTGATGTCATGATTTTCAAGTTAGCAACCATCTTTTACCTTATTTTTTTTAGTAGAAATGAGCAATTCTGGGGTTGAAATGATCCAAATGACTCTATTGAAGGGATATGGAGTTTCAAAACGCAGTGGAGCTCTTCTTGTATTACCACATGATGACATCACAAGGTGGAACCGAGTGAAGAATGCATCCTAAATATAGAGGGATATGCGTGAATGAAACAAAAGACAACTCCAGGTTTGTTTTTGATGAGGAAACATTATAACATAGATCTGAAACACAATGCCTCCCTCACATTTTGGAAGATATCGCTCATACATTTGGACAAACTCATGAATTGGCATAAAAAAATCACCTCCCTCCCTCTTCTACCCCACCACCTGTCACTCCTCCTCGCCTCTGGGTAAAAACCGTCTGCTCAGCATCTCTCCGTCCTTCTTCTTCGCCCCGTTCCACAAACCTATACTGCTTCTTAATTGGATGGGTTAAGCTTGTCTTGGCGTTGTCAAATCTACTATTCCGCCTCTTCCTATCTGCGCTCCCGTCTCCTTCTTCACCATCGTTCTTGCTTTACTTTTGATTTCATTTTGATCCTCTTTATCAGTTATTGCAGTTTGCGTTTAAGATCTCCTATCGCCGCGACTTTGAATCTCTGAAAAGTTGGTCCACGAGTGAATTATCTCCGCGCTGCTCTGCATTCAAGAACTCTTTGTGTTTTTATTAACTTTGCACTATCTCCGCCATCACCTCCTACACTGGCGCTGTCTTTTATCACAAATCTTTTTATTACTTGTTAATGGAATTAGATCTTTTTCCCATCCACAGATAGCGGACGACGCAGGAGGAGCCGTGTTGCTTTAAAGCTGTGGAAAAATGTCTTGCTTTTTCAGGTAAGAGCAGCGCTAACCGACAGCGCTAGTGAGCCCTCCGTCAAAGAAAAAGAGCAAAAAAGCAAATTGAAAAAGAAAAAGGAAGGAAACATGAGAGCGGAGAGTGTGTAGGAGAGGTTATTTTGAAGGTCAGCAGGTTGTTGTTTGCAAAATGCATCCTCTTTGCTTTGAAGTGAGAGGGCCGTCCACTTGTTCGGAGAGGAGAGCGTAGTCTTTTCATTTCACATACAGCGCGAGTGGCTTACAAGGCAGTCTGTCAGTAGCACTTGTGTCTGTTCAAAAGAGTCAAGCTGCACGGTGGAGCAGCGATAGTGAAATAAATGTAGATCTTATTGCACCATGGGAGCAATGACTCATGCAGACAGCCTCGTGAAGCGCCAAATCGGGATAAAAACTGGGTTAAAATCTTCTAGTAGCCGGATTTAAGCAACGCAAGTCACTAAAAGTAGTTAATATGATTTTATTTACGTAAAAATCTCGCCTGATTGCCGACCAATTCGACCATTTTTGTTAAAGATCTCATGTTTTACGCCATTTTCCGATGTCGTTTCCTCGTCACAAACAGACCTGGGGTTGTGTTTTGATGACAGATAGAACTCAGTGTTAATCCTGTATTTTCAACTTTTCTGGTCAACTTTTCTTCACAAACGGACCTACGTTAAACACTGACCACGTGCACTGTCCCACCAAACAAAGTGCATTAGAAAAACTTTATAAACTTTAAATCTGTGATGCGTGACGTGATTTCCTGATATGAGCAGAGCACAAAGTTGAGGCCAGACGCTCTGAGTTCACTGCTGCAGCTGCTCAGGTGGAAATGGGACTTGAGCTCCAGATTTAGCCTGTGCTCCCCTGCGTCACGGTCCCCTGTGGATCGGCCCCTCGCTTCTCCAGAGCCTCCTGCCCCTACAGAGCGTCTCACCCTCCAGAGCCTCTCACCCTACAGAGCCTGTCACCCTCCAGAGCCTCTCACCCTCCAGAGCCTCTCACCCTCCAGAGCCTCTCACCCTTCAGAGCCTCTCACCCTCCAGAGCCTCCTGCCCCTCCTGACCCTCTCTCTTCATCTCTCTCCTCATTTCTCTCCTCCAGACCCTCTCTCCTCATCCGTCTCCTCAAGACCCTCTCCTCCAGACCCTCTCTCCTCCATCTCTCTCCTCCAGACCCTCTCTCCTCCAGACCCTCTCTCCTCCATCCCTCTCCCCTCCATCCCTCTCCTCCAGCCCTCTCCTCCAGACCCTCTCTCCTCCAGACCCTCTCTCCTCCCCCGGACCCTCTCTCTCCTCCATCTCTCTCCTCCAGACCTCTCTCTCTCCTCTAGGCCCCCTCTTTCCTCCAGACCCTCTCTCCTCCATCCCTCTCCTCCAGACCCCCTCTCTCTCTCCTCCAGACCCCCTCTCTCTCTCCTCCATCCCTCTCCTCCAGACCCCCTCTCTCTCCTCCATCCCTCTCCTCCAGACCCCCTCTCCTCCAGACCCCATCCCTCTCCTCCAGACCCCTCTCTCCCCCAGACCCTCTCTCCTCCAGACCCTCCCTCTCCTCCAGACCCTCCCTCTCCTCCAGACCCTCCCTCTCCTCCAGACCCTCTCTCCTCCATCCCTCTCTCCTCCAGACCCTCTCCTCTCTTAGTCGGCCTTTGCTCTGTCTGCTCTTTGTTACCGGCTCGAGCTGCAGCAGGTACAATCACAGACTGTCCACTCTCCGCTCTCCTCTCACCTGTAAGAGCCGTGTTTTCTGCCACTCTGCTGTAAAACGCAGAGTTGGAACATTTCAAAGTCTATTTTCGATACTTAGGGATACGCTCAATACTTTATACCAATATCAAAACCACAATGATCATAAAAAATAAATAAATAAATACAAATCAATCAATAAAATCATTCTAAACTGTGCATAGAGTCACATTTTGTCCTGTTATTTCCGTCGTATCGAGTATCTGGGCGACAGGGGCTCAGTTTGTCGACATAAAAACGACGCTGTTATTGTATAAAAATGTGACCTTTTAACATCCTGAGTCGTCTATACGGATTTGCAGGTAAAGCCGCCAACAATAAGACAAAATCTCTATTCCCGAGATTTTCAGTGTCAAATCTTGTCTCGTGTCTTAATTAAATAATGTCAAAGTTTGGAAACAATATCACAAGTAGAAAGACACGCAAATGTATGAAGATTTGAGTCTTGCACTGCTCATAAAATGATTTTAATTACTGTGCTATCAGAGAGGTACTCTGTCACCATGGTTACATCCACAAAATAGCTCATGATGAAATTCAGGAGCTATTTATGAAACCTATTCAAGCGAAATCACACTATTTTGATGTATGTGGAGTGAGCGTATGTGCCGGGTTTCAGGTTTCAGGGAGATTAGAGCCAACTGCAAATCTAATCACTGGTCAAAACGGGACGTCGTGTTGAAAAGCTGAAACTAAAGCTGCGATGTGGTGTTTTCTTATGGTTCTAATGGTTTTTAGGGTTTCTGACATGTGCTGTAGTCTGAGTCATGAGTTAAGACTGTGAGTAAAAACACGATGCTCAGGTGGAGAAGGCGTGCAAATAAATAATGAAAAACAGATCAGAGGCGGCGTTCACAAGGGCACAAACACTCTGCCAAAGTGCTTCTTGGAAAGTTGTGAGCTCCGAGGAAACAGTGGGAAGCGGCGGAGAGGCACTTGATGCCACATTCTTGACTTGTCTGTTTGAAAAGCGGAGAAAATGTTAAAATATACTTTGCTTACTTTGTGTCTAGGTCTTGAGCGGCATGTGTGTAGCGATGGATTGATTAGTCATGGTAAAAAAAAAATCAAAGACAGGCTTCGGGGTTGGAATCGATCAAACATTTTATTTTTTTTTGCCTCCAAAGGAAAAGCAAAAGTTTACTTTTCCTGACAGACCAAAAGGAAGTTGCAATGTGTACACAGAGTGACATAGGAGCAAACAGACAAACAGAGGCAAAGCTCAAAGACGCACACGAGTACACACACACCAGTACAAGTACACACAAGTACGCACACACGAGTACAAGTACACACGAGTACACACAACTACACACAAGTACACACACACACAAGTACAAACACACAGAAGTACACAGCAGGCTTTGACAAGATGGCGCCCACACAGACCAAAACACAGACATGCAGATAGGAAAGAAGCAAACAGTGACGGAGGAGGGAGAGAGGGAGAGAGGGAAAGAGAGAGGGAAAGAGAGAGGAGGAGAGACAGAGTAAGAGAGAGAGAGAGGGAGAGAGAAAGAGGCAAACAAGCTGTAAACACGACAGAGGGAGAGAAAGTTCGAAGGGGGAGGCAAGATGCAAACAATGACGGAGGAGGGAGAGAGGGAAAGAGAGAGGAGGACAGAGAGAGGGAAAGAGAGAGGAGGACAGAGAGAGGGAAAGAGAGAGAGGGGGATGGAGAGAGAGAAAGAGAGAGGGGGGGCAGAGAAAGGGAAAGACAGAGAGGGAGAGAGAGGTGAACAAGCTGTAAACACGACAGAGGGAAAGAGAGATGAAGAGAGAGAGAAGAGGAGGCAAGCTGCAAACAATGACGGAAGAGGGAGAGAGAGGGATTGAGAGAGGGGGACAGAGAGAGGGAAAGAGAGAGAAACGGGGATGGACAGAGAGAGGGGGAGTAGAGGGGTGGAAAGAGAGAGAGAGACAGATGAACAAGTTGTAAACACGACAGAGAGGGAGAGAGATGAAAAGAGAGAGAAGAGGAGGCAAGCTGCAAACACTGACGGAGGTGAGAGAGAGGGAATGAGAGAGGGGGACAGAGAGAGAAAGAGAGTGAGAGGGGAGTAGGGGAATGAAGAGAGAGGGAAAGCGAGAGACAGACAGGTGAACAAACTGTAAATACTGACAGAAAGATGGAGAGAGAGAAAAATGGAGAAAGGGGGAGGCAAGCTGCAAACACTGACAGAGGAGTGAGAGAGAGGGGGGACAGAGTGAGAGAAAGAGAGAAATGAACAAGCTGTAAACACAACAGAGAGAAAGAGGGATGAGGAGAGAGGGGGAGGCAAGCTGCAAACAATGACGGAGGAAGGAAAGAGGGATTGAGAGAGGAGGGACAGAGAGAGGGAAAGAGAGGTGAACAAGCTGTAAACACTGACAGGAAGATGGAGAGAGATGAAGATGGAGGGAGAGGAAGATGGAGAGAGAGGGAGAGGCAAGCTGCAAACACTGACAGGTGGGAGAGAGAGATGGAAAATGAGGGATAGTGAATCTGCAAACACTGACAGAAAGGGAGAGAAAGATGGAGAGAGAGGAAAGCTGCAAACAATGACGGAGGAGGGAGAGAGGGAATGAGAGAGGGGGAACAGAGAAAGAGGGGGAGTAGGGGAGTGAAGACAGAGAGAAAGAGAAAGACAGAGAGGTGAACAAGCCGCAAACACTGACAGAAAGAGAGAGAGATAGAAAGGGAGAGGGAGAGAAAGAAAGGTAAGCTGCAAACACTGACAGAGGTGGGAGAGAGAGACAGAGAGAAAGGGGGGATTGGGAAGCTGCAAACACTAATGGAGGGACAGAGAGAGAGGGAGAGAAAGAGAGGGAAGCCGCAAGCACTGACGGAGGTGGGAAAGAGAGAGAAAGAGGGAAGCAGGGAGGGAGAACGAGAGGATGGGGAGCGGAAAACAATGTTGGTGGTGGCAGAGAATGAGGAGGTAAAAGAGACAGAGATACAAACTACAAACACTGACGGAGGTGGGAGAGAGAAAGAGAGACAGAAGGAGAGAGAAAGACAGAGAGAGAGCACAAAGGAGGCAGGGTGAGAGGAGAGGAGAGGGGGTGAAGAAACGACAGAGCAAATGAAAGAGGAGCGACAGGAATGATGAGGAGATAAAAGCAACTTCCTGTGAAACATGTAGCCGGCGTATATCAAACCCTTCGCCCAATTATAGAGTATTCTGACAAAACGCACGCTGTCTGTTGGTTTATTAATAAATCGCGTTCTTCAGATTATTACGACGCCTCTCCTCCTCTCCTCCTCTCCTCCTCTCCTCCTCTTCTCCTCCTCGCTCAAATCCTGAGTCGTTTTGTCCCACGGTCACTGACTCATAATCGTACTATCAAAGTTACTACGACTTTTTGCCAATCCTGTCGACTTAGATCAAACATTTTCATGATTGTCGCAGCACGGGTTTAAAAGCACACTGTGGAACTTTTTTCAGGTGGAAGCGGGGGCCACGTCGCCCTCCTCGTCTCCATGGAGATGTCAGAGCTTTGCCTGGTAGGTTCTACAGTGTGACGTTAAACTTATGTAGCTTAAAAACACCTTGAGAAACATCCATTTTTACGCTAGCAGGCTCGCTTCTCCACAGATCTGAGCAGTAACGTTATCTACTCTCGCCTCGTCTTCTTTTCCGTCTAAGGGTTTGACGCTCATTTCTCCACAGATCTGACCGGTAACGTCGTCTCCATGGAGATGTTTAGCTTTGCCTGGAAAGTAAACTTATGTAGCTTAAAAAATACCTGAGAAACAATCCATTTTTTAAGACTATCAGGGCTCGCCTTTTCCACAGATCTGAT
>JAIEZT010000012.1:2544066-2596328 GCA_019594935.1 Periophthalmus modestus | reverse complement strand
TGGAGACTCATTCCGAACTAAACTATACCTGTTACCTAGTTTTATGCCATACTGTGGAAAGATTATCACAAGGGAACAGCATTTCCATGGAAACAAGCACACGGGCCTCTACAGGCCAAATAAGAGTAGGGTGTGTGGAGATGGCGAGCTCGTCAGAGGGGAAGTGTGTTTTTTTCTAACCGGTTCAGTGCAAATAAAAGGCAATGAAAGGTAAAGACATTAAAGATCACACACAATCAGAACATAAATAATCACAAATAATCATCATCAAACCAAAATAACATTACAAAACCAGAAAAGTTTCAGTTCACATGAGGCCTAGACAGAAACAGAGCAGTTTGAGCTATGGATTAACACATTGTCAACGTCGACGCCTGTGTAACAATAATTCAGGAAGAATGTTCAGGTTTAAAATGCAACTAAACTCAAACACTGATTCAACATGTTGTGTCCTGGTTTAGCCCTGGTTTAGTCCTGGTTTAGTCCGGTTTAGTCCGGTTTAGTCCCGGTTTTAGTCCCGGTTTAGTCCCGGTTTAGTCCCGGTTTAGTCTCGGGTTTAGATTCCTGTTTAGGCCCCGGTTTAGGCCCAGGTTAGGCCCGGTTTAGGCCCGGTTTAGTCCCCGGTTTAGTCCTCAGACGGTGGTGAGATGTTCTTGTGGCTCTAACATGTGGAGATGTTCTTTGGGTTCCATGGGAGAGACTTGTTCAAGAGCAGCTGCTTTAAAAGTCTCTGAGCCACAGGAGCCAGAGACACAGGACACATGTGTGAAAGTACTTCCTGGTTCAGACAGACTCTCGCAGCAGTGTTCTGTCTGGATGTTCTGTCTGTCTTAAGTCTCGTTTGGAGAGGCCAGTGAGACGTTGCAGTATCTAACCTCCTGGAGACAACGCAGCATAAGTCTGAGTCTGACAGTTTACTTTTCTTTTTTTCATGTTTTTAGACGGTAAAAAGCTGCAGATGTTACTGATTTGATGAGGCTGTAAAGCTCCACTCTTTTATTTTTGAGGACATCATAGCAGAACAAACAGGCTTTTTATTTTAGTATATTTTTGGCATATTAAACAACTTTAACCTCTTGTAACCCATCTGAACCTTTAACAGATTTTTGCTGTGGACAGATTTTAGTCCGCACAGTGCGATAAATCCCTGTCCGCACACACACACACACAAACACACACACGCACAACAAACAGCCTGACCTCGACGGTTGAGGTCAATAATTCAGGGCAGTAGGGATAGCTGGGCCATACTATAAGCAGATGAGACGAGCCCAGCTTTTTCTAACAAAGAGTCCAAAGGGACAAAGCCTGGCCATTGTGAGTCAGACTATAATGAAAGCATTAAGATAAACTGTTCAATATTTATGAAAGTGCCTCGCTCACTGGACACAAACACACACACACACACACACAAACACACACACACACACACACGCAGACGCACACACACACACATTAAGAGATAGAAGCGGGCCGCGGTCTGTCGGCCCATTCATTACCTGAATTGATTTAGTTGAGTTTGTCGGTGGTGGGTCCCTCAGTGATTCCAGACCCACAAACCACGCGCTGTTGTCGAGGTATTTGTGAGAAATACTTTGTGTACTATGTGTATTTTAAAACCCTGCAGAGAGAGGCTGGGTTTATAAATAAAGTGTGAGTCGCTTGTTTTTATTTCACACAAAGTTAGATTGAGGAAGGAAATAGTTCAGGTTTGGAAGGAAAATTTAAATGAAAGTAAAAATAAATGGACAGGCAGAGTTCTTCGTAATCACATTTATGGACAGGTTCATAATGGACTTTGAATTTCTTTGCAGGACTTTGGGGGTTTCAGCCGCGGATCATGTGTGAAGACTTCGGACTAAAATGTTTTGAAATTTTAAATTGTTTTCAAAAAATGCAACGTGAGAAACCTGGAGCAATGGGAAGTTTGTTTGGATTTGGTTACTTTTCTGTGAAAGTTAAAACATGGTGGAATGTGCTCGTTTTTGTGCTTTAAAAAATGTTTTTAATTAAAATCATAAAATGGTGTTACTGGTCCAAAAAAATTGTGTCAGCAAGAAGCTCCTAAAAAAATAATAATATATATATAAAAAATTTTAATTAATAAATATATAAAAATAAATAAATTAAATTAATATAAATAAAATAAAATACAAAATAAATTAAATAACTAAAATTAAATAAAAATTAAATTAAATTAAATTAAATAAAAAATAAAATAAATACGTTATGATTTGTTATTTGGAAGTGAAGAAATAAACGTAACATGTTTCTTGATACATAAATATTTTTTTTCTAAATACAGGACATGCTTGCAGCCTGTTCCATCTTATATGTTTAACTGGCATAAATAAGAAGCACGCTTGGTCTATTTATGTTAAGTATTTGTACATTTGAATACATTTGCCACGGTGGAGGGGTCAATTCCCAGTTTCTTTGCAAAAACAGCAGCACAGACACATTACTTTGTGTCTTTGTCCTCTGTTCTTCCAGTAATACCTGCAATGTTCTCGAGAAATAATTGAAAGTGACAAACGAAACCCTCCCGAGTCAAAGTATTTTCTTCCCCCACATTATGAAAAATAGATGATGCAACTTTATGTTAAAACAGCAGAAAAAAGCCGAGGCTCCGAGTGCAGCTCTGACACACACAGATGGAGAAATGGTCGTCAATGTCACAGCCAATCAAAGCTGTAATTGATGGGATCAATTACAGTGAGCTAATCAGGCTCTTTTAATCTGGAGATGGCTCTCATACATTAATCTCAGCTGTTCCAAACTCCAGCTCTAAGTGTGAGCCAATTTCAAATCAAGCCTTTCATTCCCAAATGACACTTCAACAAAACAAAACATTCAATGGTTCGACTTTGTGGTGAACATAAATAGAACAAACGATGAGAGATGAGAGAGAGATGATGAGTCTGGATGAGATACAGGGTCTCGGAGTAAGGATCTAATATCGATCTTTTTACTATGGATCAGACCTGGACGACTGACGGACACACAGACGTCCTGCCCCGGAGGAATGTGAAGATCTAAATGTGAAGATCTAAATGTGAGATCTAAATGTGAAGATCTAAATGTGAAGATCCTAATGTGAAGATCCAAATGTGACGATTGAAATGTGAAGATCTAAATGTGAAGATCCAAATGTGAAGATCCAAATGTGAAGATCCAAATGTGAAGATCCAAATGTGAAGATCTAAATGTGAAGATCTAAATGTGAAGATCTAAATGTGAAGATCTAAATGTGAAGATCCTAATGTGAAGATCCAAATGTGACGATTGAAATGTGAAGATCTAAATGTGAAGATCTAAATGTGAAGATCTAAATGTGAAGATCTAAATGTGAAGATCCAAATGTGAAGATCCAAATGTGAAGATCCAAATGTGAAGATCTAAATGTGAAGATCTAAATGTGAAGATCCAAATGTGAAGATCCAAATGTGAAGATCCAAATGTGAAGATCCAAATGTGAAGATCCAAATGTGAAGATCCTAATGTGAAGATCCAAATGTGACGATTGAAATGTGAAGATCTAAATGTGAAAATCCTTATTTGATCCAAGAGCTGAAAGATTAAAGTCGCTGTACCTGATTTATCATCTTAAAAATGTGAAAACTGAACTGGTCTCAATCAGCAGTTTTGCAGTGGTCCAAAGTTATTTCTCACTTGCCTCGTGTATTTGACGTCAGTAGCTGCTTATACAAAAATATCTCAACTGTTATTTTCTTAATAAAAGACCAAAGTTAAATCTGTCAACTGGACAAAACGTGGTTGGACTGAAGACGTTTCACTTCTTTAAGGGCCCTACTGTCTCGCTCAAGTGTTTCTTTTGTTCTTTCCTTCTTCGTCAGACTTAGACTCCTGTATTTGCCGCAAAGAAAATGATCTTTAAACAACCCACGGATGGACCAGTGATAATGGCAGAAGTGCTGTGCTTTTATGATGTGCCTAATAGTCCTCTGCAGTACACGCTTCAATTATAAATCAGTTACATAAAGGATGATAATGCAAATCCATCTCGCAAACAAATTATTTTAAGCGAAAAGTTTATGAAGAGGCCGTAGAACTGTCGACATGAACCTGGTGCACTGCAAACCGAACATAGCCGCTGCACTTTTGCCTGATTGTGCTGCGAGAGAATACTCCGACAGAACAGTGGAAGTCAGCCACACTGTCCACAGACGCAACATGTTCATTAATATCACAACTGCAGATTGAACGTCCCGGGGAGAGTCGGTAAAATCACTGAGTATGTGCACGTGTCCCCATCTGTTCAGAGACGAGACGAGTCCACGGAGACCTGAGGAAAACAGGGACGACTGTACATTTCATTATAAAATACAAGCGCGGGCGATAGTCAGAGCAGATACTATTAAAACATACTTAGATGGACTGAATGGTGGCAGATATTCATTCACTCCAGACCAGGTCGAACTGAATGAAGTGTAAGTACAAACAGCAGGTACATGTGTTATATCACAAAGAAGCCTCCTGTATTTATGCCCTGAGAAAGTTGCTATCTACAGAAAACTGCCCTATAAGGACTTAAACTAAATTTACACACTGTCCCCTACAAAGTCGTAAATGTATAGAGCATGAACCGTTTACAGGATGGTCGTACAGTCACTAAAAAGATGCTCAGAGTCACTGAAAAGATGGATTACAAGGCGTCGGTTCAACCTGAAGATGAAGTAGCAGGTTCCAGTGAAGACGTCTTAAAATAAGTCTGTGTCGCATTGTTTTATTTATACATTTTTAAGACAGAAAACAGAACAAATGGAAGAAAAGGGAGCGAACACCAACTGCACATCGTTCATCTATTTAAATCAAATTGGGCCTTTTTACATTTTTATATCCAACCTACTTTCCCCAACAAGACACAAGCCAACCTCATCCATTTTATAATTGTCTAATGTTATTTCCCACCGTGTTGTCACATTGGTCGTTCCTGTGATAACCATTTCTTTGTTGCTAGCAGCTAACAAGGCGCTAAACAGACATTTATCCTTCTTCATCCAGTCCTGTGGTTCACATCCAAAAAAAACAGTTTTGTCTGAATATGTCCTGCAAACGAATGTCACTGCAGTGTTGTTTAATCAGCCCCACAGAATATTTAAGTGATCCGCTCGTTGGTTTCCGCACTTTCTCCAGCAGATGGGAGGATTTCTGTCTCAGTGAGTCATCTGACATGGGGTAATAAAGTATCTAGTCAAAGTTTTCCAGCCAAATTCCCCCCATTTTCCCCTCCATTTTTCCTCTGAAACAGGTTCACCTCAATGTAACACAAGGTTTAAGAGTAAAACAATGCTACAAAAATCATGCTTTCATTGGTGGTGGTGAGATACTTTTGTAGCTACAGCTGCCCTGAGGTAGAGTGACAGAAGTGAGGCTGCTGATCTGCGCCACTGGCCCCGTCGACCATCACAAACACTCACCACTTTCATAAGACAAAACAGAACAGAATCAGTCCGAGCGGGAATCTCTCCAGCACCTTCAGAGAGTCGGACGACGCTGTGACTGTGAGACACTGTCGTATATAAAACCCTTTAAAGCTGCAGTTAATTGCAGTTGATGATTTGTTGATGTTTTTGCCTTTAGTTTCTGCTCTTCCGTCGTTATAATCACCAGGGACTCGGCGAAGTCCCAGTCGGTGGAGTCACAGCGTGAAAGATCTGAACATACAGAAGAGAGAAAAACACCAGCTCTAAAAACAAACACGGATAAACTGACAGAAGTCAAAGTGAGAATGACAAAAAGACGAGTGAGCAGAGAGACGGAGAGAAGAGCAGTGAAGAAAGAGGCAAGAAGGAGGGAACAGGAGGCTCCAGATGGAGTTTGCGTTGCCGGGCGGGTTGCCGAGGAAGTCATTAAGCAGCCATTTCATCTGCGTCTGCTTGGCTAGCGAGCAGTCTAATTGCATCTGAGGAGAGGAGAGGAGAAATGCCAAAGTACATTTAGATCAAAGATGGAGGGAAGCAGGGAGGCTGTAGTCACCAGACCCTCTGCTGCCCCCTCTGCCTCTCATCTCCATCGCACTCCTCCGACTTTACTCCTCTCTCTATCCTTCCCTCTCTCCTCCGCACAGCTTCATAATCTCCCATCCCTCCATCTCGTTTCTCCCCCCTGTCGTGCCTTGGCTCTCGCGCTGCCGTGTGGGTGGTGCATTGTGGGGGATAGTTTTCTGGCTCTCAGTATCGACACATTACAGTCATTAGAACTCTATGTTATACAATATCAGACTGAAGAGGTTTATTTTTATAGCTTCCTGATTACACATTTGTGAGATTTGAAACACCGTGTGCATGCAAATAAACTCTATTTAAGAGAACGGAAATAAGAAATCAAATAAAATAACACGGAAACTCATCCAGGGTGTGATCTGTGCAAGGTCAAAGGTCATGTAGCCTTTTCAGTCCAGACGTCTCAGCTTTGAAACAACCAAACTGAGGAGATACGCTCACACTCCCCCCAGAAAAGTGACGCAGTGCATCTTTAAAACTCCCTTTTATAATCTAGCCTTTGTATGACTATTGTCTTTCAGTTCAGTGTCTATTTTATTGTGTGCATGATAATAACTCCATTTAAGACAAGCAGAAATAAAATAAAATAGACACAGAAACTGGAATACAACAGTTATACAGCGTGGCCCAAAAGTCACTGACAGCTGAAAAAAACTCATAACTCTTTTGTTTCTAAATATTTTTATTTTATTTTTTCAGAGCATTTAGAACGACTCTTTCCGACATTAAATCTGAGCAAATCCAGCACCGAGGAACGAACCCATTGTACAGTGGTACTTTGAGTCACATGGGTCAAATTCACAAACCCAGCGGTGTTACCGTCGACATTTTAATACCAGAGATGCCCCAAGAGTAAATGCCATTAAAGGAATAATAAGTGTTTTTCACAGACAAGGGCAGTATGTGATCTCCACAGACCTGACTAGTCCTGATTTCTTCTTAAAGAAAAGGTGTTTGTGAATAAACCTCAGACAACGACGACTAAAACATAATATCAAGGATCAAATAAGAGCCAAATTGGTTCATTTTACTTCCCCTAGTTTATGTAGTGATAAGTTCAAGTGTAAGTGACAATTATAACCGTATATATTGCCAAAAATGTCGGAAGGTTCAGTTTATCTACTGCTGAAATTTGGTGAGTCTAACTTAAGAATTATAGGAGTGACTGAAGATTTAAAAGGGTCAGTGACTTTTGGGCCCACTCTGTACAAAGGCCAGATTATACAAGAGAGTTTTAAAGGTGCATCGTGTAAACTTTTCTCAGGGGAGCGCCATCGTATCTCCTCAGATTGGCTGTTTCAAAGGCCAGATCACCTTTGACCTTGCAGGGATCACAACTTGGACGAGGTGATGTAAGGCCTAAGGCCAAGTGTGGAATAGTGTGGCTCAACAAAAGAACTTGTTTCAAATTTGAGAAGACTTCAGTGCAGTTTTCAGTAGCTCCAGTTCGTCCATGAGCAACCACAGCTCAGTTAGAAGAGTGTTTGTCCTCTGATCCTGAAGGTAGATGGTTCGAAACCTCTAAACAAGAAACATCGTTGGTAGATGTCTGTCCAATCCTTCAATCGTCCAGGTTTGATCCATTGCAAAAGGAGTTGTAGGAGTGAATTCTGCACTGTCGTTGTGTGAATAAGTGAGTGTTTCCTTGACGTAAACCCACTTTGAGCGACTTGAAGTTGGAAACCGCTGTATAAAAACGTGACCGTGAGTGAAGAAGAAGCTGGGTTTTGTGCAGCAGCTCATTTTTTCCATAAAAAATAGATGCTTTACGACGTCGTTTGAAGAGCGGGTGCATTTAAACATATCGCTCACAGCTCCATTTGTCGATAGTTCTTTGTTCAGACGAGCTGGCGGCGAGGGGAAGCGAGGGCGGTCAGGTCTCGTCAGGTGAGGCGTGTGGCCACAGCTGCACTTTTCACGGGCGTCATGTGAGAAAAACACGCTTTCACATCGCATTTGTGTGGCTCCTCGTTCGGGCCAAAAAGCAAAGCGAGTTTTGTGTGGAAACGGGGACGGTGCAGCTGAGTTTAGCCTCGACTCAAAGGTTATTTAAGCTAAGCTATTAATCAAATTATAATTCATTCAGAAACGTCTAATCATCAACGTTATGCTTGGGTCTTTTTAATCAAGAAGTCTCCAGTCAGTTTTGTGTCAGGAAAAGCTCGGGGTTTGGAGATATTTGTGAGTTTGTTGTTAAATGGCACTGATTAAACGTCTGAGCTGTTTATAATCAAGATCACCATATTGAACGAAAATTGGCAAAAGAAATGTTTAGCTAGAAACAGAAACGAGCGAAAACGTCTCAAATGCAGCCAGAAAAAAGCAGTCGTGTCCCATCTCCAGGCTCCAAAGCTCAAAACGCTCTGTTCCACCCTGTGATGTCATGAAGTGGTAGTTTTTAAGTTAAAAGATTCTATTATCTTTAGTTCAAGCGATTCCAGGGCTGAAATGATCCAATGATTCTAGCGAAGCTGTGTGGAGTTTAAAAACACAGTGGAGCACTTCCCGTAAACCACATGATGACATCACAAGGTGGAACAGAACATTTTCAGTTTGAGAGAGGAACTGAACCTAAAAATGCAGAGTTTGTGTATTAAACGTGTGAAACAAAACACAACTCCAGGTCTGATTGTGATGAGGAAACAGTTTTATAACAGACCAGAAACATCGTAGTACGTCTCCTTTAAATGTGTCGTGTGTGACCCTTTAGCTCCTTTAGCTCCTTTAACGTTGGTCCTTTAATTCTAACCTCCTGCTTCGACCCAAAGTCCAGTTTAGAAAACTGAGCTTTAATATGTATCTTCCTCCATTTTAAAAGTAGAACAGACAAGAAGAAAAAAGTGAACGGATTGAAAAACTTGACTTGCTAACTCTAAATTGTCTCTTACTGTCACTATTCTGCGGGAGTTACATGAATCCCTGGGCTCACGAGCGCCCCCCTAACATGAGGCGGTAAAAATCAGCGATTTTGAATTAAAAAAAAAAATATATATATATAGAAAAAACTTTATAGAACAAAATCATTAAATAAATATAACCACTTCATTATTTTTTTCTGTGATGACCTCCTCTGCCTGCGCCTCACTGAAATGCAGGTTATTTCCCTGTAAGTGCAGTAATCTGTGATATCAGACACATATCTGAGCTGTTCTCTCAGAAAATGTGAAACGTGTCCAGGAAGTGTTGAGCGAACGGAGCGCGGCTGGCCGTAGACCTCGTGCGATAACCAAACTACTACACCTCTGAAATAATAAAAGATCGGCTGCTTATCGCTCCCCTCCTCTGGCTCGCCTTTGTTCCCTCGTTCCTACGGAGTGTTTGCCGGCAGCTACAGGAGCGAGCTTTAATGTGGCTGCTATCAGTTAGTGTGTGTGATGTCTTTGTCCTTTCTCTTCTGGTTCCTGTCCCACTTTGTCACAATGAATATTCACTTCAGTAAAAGTTCCTCCAACTTACCCGGAAAGTTGGATCGGAAAAACAGGACTAAAATTCAGCTGTGCCATATTTGATACCGTTTTGTGGATGAAATAGATTTTTTTTTAA
Source organism: Periophthalmus modestus (assembly GCA_019594935.1). Taxonomy (NCBI): domain Eukaryota; kingdom Metazoa; phylum Chordata; class Actinopteri; order Gobiiformes; family Gobiidae; genus Periophthalmus; species Periophthalmus modestus. The sequence continues at coordinate 2,586,759 of JAIEZT010000012.1, read as the reverse complement.
AGTCGATGCAAAAATACATGAAATTGGACCATAATAAAAGCAAAAAGTAGCACTAAATGAGTTACGTTTACACAGATGGAGTTTTGGTACAGTCTTGGAGCGCTGTCAGGCTGTTCTATTCAAAATTAAAGTTATATACGATTTATTTTTTGGCTATTGGAGTTCGTAAAGTTAGTGGGCTGCGCTAACTGAACATGGCAACCCAACTAGCTGCCATAGACTACAGGAGGCACCATCTGTTACTGAACTGTCCCCTCACCAACCGAAACCGGGGGACATCGTTTCCCTCCACTGAACCGTAAATGACCAAACTAAAAAACAGAAATGTGTTTGGTGAAATAAAAAAACTTTGGAAACTTTGGGAGAAGATAAGGCCCATAAACCTCTCGGGGCTCGTCAAAGCAGCTGCTTCCATTAGTTCTCAATTTTAAAGAGCTTTTAACCATGTTAACGCTGTTTTAAACGTGTTTATCTTCAGTCAGAGCTGTAGTTCTTTTGATTCATGCATGTTTGGGGTAATTCTGTGTAGTCCTGGAAATAGAGGCTTAGGAAACGGCTCTTTTCACCGACTCCCTATGTCCACAAACAGCTCTGTACTGATATTTAAAATCAGACTTTAATACGAGTCGTAGGGTTCTAAAAATAACCCGCAAAGTCGTCAGCTTTATTTTGTACAATTGTTCTATATGTTTCTTGTCTGTAAAACCCCTCACCACACACTTTATACACTTTCTCACACAGGCATTAACATTTTCTCTCACATTTCTCTCTCGTTTAAACACTCTCAAAGTTCAAACTTCGTCGGTGCCTTTGTCGGTGCAGAACGTTTCATCGACATTGTGGGTTTTGTCGGGGAGAAAACTTGCAAACATACAGCACTTCAGAGTCACACTGATCCAACATTATGTAAATTTGTCTGACACATTCTGTACTGTACAGGAGACACGGAGGAGACTGATGGACAATGGTCTACAGTCCCTCAGCCAATCAGGACGCAGAACACAATGGTCTACAGTCCCTCAGCCAATCAGGACACAGAACACATGGTCTACAGTCTCTTAGCCAATCAGGACGCAGAACACAATGGTCTACAGTCCCTCAGCCAATCAGGACGCAGAACACAATGTCTACAGTCCCTCAGCCAATCAGGACGCAGAACACAATGGTCTACAGTCCCTCAGCCATCAGGACGCAGAACACAATGGTCTACAGTCCCTCAGCCAATCAGGACGCAGAATAACATCTGCAGCTTTTTACCATCTAAAAAACATTGCAAAAATTAAAGGTATACTGTCAAAACCAGACTTAGAGAGACTTATCCATGCATTTGTCTCCAGTAGGTTAGACTACTGTAACGGCCTGCTCACTGGCCTCTCCAACGGGCCTTAAAACAGCTGCAGTACATCCAGAACGCTGCTGCTCGGGTCCTGACCAGAACCAGGAAGTACGAGCACATAAGTCCTGTGCTCAGGTCTCTGCACTGGCTTCCTGTAGCTCAAAGAATAGACTTTAAAGCAGCTCTGCTTGTGTACAAGTCTATTCATGGCTTAGGTCCAAAGTACATCTCTGACATGTTAGTGCCATATGAACCATCTCGCACTCTGAGGACTTCAGGGACCGGCCTCTGCTGGTGAGCCCAGAGTCAGGACTAAACATGGGGAATCAGCGTTTCAGTTTTATGCAGCTAAAACCTGGAACAGTCTTCCTGAAGATGTGAGAGACAGGCCTCTACTTTGACAATGTTTAAATCCAGGCTCAAAACGGTTCTGTTTATCTGTGCATATGACTGAGAGGATTTTATTTTATTCTGCACTCTTTTGTTTTAATGTTTTAATGTCAATTTTATGTGTGATTATTCATGTTTGATTTGTGTGATTTTAATGTTTTTCTTATTCTGTAAAGCACTTGAATTACCTTGTGTACGAATTGTGCTATACAAATAACACTGCCTTGCCTTGCCTTGCCTTGCCTTGCCAGAACACAATGCGCGAAACAGCAAGAACGCCAAAGGTGAACCACGATATAGTGACGGACAACTGTATATCTATATTGTTGTGAGCTTTTAGTCATGTTAGAATTGTCGTTACCTCCTCAAGAACAGACGTGTTTTTGTGCTTTGTTTCATTCACATGTCTGAGTAAGTTTATCATTAGTCTGCTAAATCTCCAAAGCTCAAAAGGCGTTGTTCCACCCTTGTGATGTCATGAAGTGGTAGTTTTCAAGTTAACAGCTCCATTTACCTTTAGTTCAGGCAATTCCAGAGCTGAAATGATCCAAATGAGTCTAGCCAACATGTACGGAGTTTAAAAACACTTCCTGTATCACCACATGATGACATCACAAGGTGGAACAGATCGTTTTCAGTTTGAGAGAAGAACTCATCCTAAATCTGCAGGGTTTGTGCGTTAAAAACGTGTGTGAATGAAACAAAAAACTCCAGGTCTGTTTGTGACGAGGAAACAGCATAACACGGCAGCTTTAAACGCACCTGAACAAGCAGCACACGTCTCCTTTAACTCCACATCGGTTACTTCATGAAGTGTGTTTGACTTTCAACAAAAATCGTATTTGTCATGGCAACCTTTCGTACCCGCAGAGACTTCCTTTCCCCCCCCTCTTCAGCTCTCCTCACAGATAATATGTTCTCAGGAGACGCGGCATAATTAAAGTCACTGATTATCAAGATGGCCGCCGTGTTCTGAAAGCCTCTCCACTTCGCTCTCTTAAAGCGGCCCGTACGCACTGGAGTGGACGAATTACCGAGCAGAGTTTTAGCATCTCGGCGTTAATTTGTTTTTTCTTGTACTTGTTGACTGTTTGAGAGGCTTGTTCCGTGAGGAGCGTTGTTTAAGAGAAAGGTCAGCTGTTAAATGTGAGTGGGACTGTAAAAACTCGCTCGTACTGCGGGTTTCAGTGGAAGTTACGCTCGAAAAGTCGTGTTTACTTTCAGAAAATAGTCGTTAGATTTGGTTTTGAAGGGTGTTTTAAGCCGTTTCGAAGACGTTCAGTCGATTTATAGCTCAAAATACGTGCATTGTGATGGTATTTTCATTTAAAACGAGACTCAAAGTTCAGAAAAATGTGCTTCTGTCCTGATTTTGCATCTTCTACCACGTCTCGGTTTCCCTCAGGACACGCTCAGCTGTTTTTTAAGTTGCAGTTTAATCCGTTTAATCACCAAAATTCACCTTTCGCATCTATTTGTCTCAAAAATATAACCGTACTTTTATATTTTTTGACTTTATGCACAGCAGCTGTCATAAACTTGAAGCAGGTGGTTGGACTTTTTCAAGCTGGTTTGATTTTTTTCTCCATAAAAAAACGTCGTGCTGGTAATTTGTTTATGGAATACAAGGTGTTCATAAAAAAGGCAGTTGATCAGATATTTAATCGCATTTTTTTTCTATTTTACTCAGTACTTTCCATAGTTTTTGACCTAATTAAACACACCTTTATGGTCACTGCGATGCAAATTTAAATGCACTAATTTCAAAGCAAAATGAAGAGTAAATGAAGAGACCCAGACCTGATATTAACACGTGTGAAACTCTGTTGCTGTGTCTACCTGTGTAAGCGTCAAAGTTCATTATCTCATAGGTGTGAAACTGTCGTAACAAACGGGCAAGAGGGACCAAGAAATGCAGAACTCGGGGAAGTGTTTGCAGTGTGACAAAAGACGAGGAGTACAGTACGGTGCAGGGAGGCAGGGTCAGAGGCAAGGCTGCGGAGCTGGTTCCATGAGCAGGGTCGGTGTCGGGAAACAAGGTCGAAGGCGGGGGAGTCCAGACCTGGTCCAAGGAGCTGGAGGTGAACACGAAGACACGCAGACACACAGACCAATGAGCACGAAGACAAACAGACGATCTGCCCCCGAGTGTATAGAGTCCTGGCTTCTCTTATCTAGATGGATTCCAGGTGCGCAGGAACACCGCCCAGCTCCAGGCTCAGACAGGTGAGGGAGGGAAAGAGCAAGACACAGGGATCATGACAGAAACTAAAGTCACCAGCAGCTTTGTCATTCTTGGATAAATACTCAGAGGTTCAGGGAGGACGGAGCTGGAGAGATTTGAGACGCAGAAAAAAATTCAAGGCTGGGCCCTGTCCCGTCTGTATCTGCTGTAACAAACAATAAACCTTTTTTTTTTGGTATTTCAAAAAACTCACCAAGCTTCGCAAATGAACTACTTTTCATCTAGAATAGTAATTTTTCCACAGCAGGCTCCATTTGTGGCACGACGTGACAAGACGAGACTGGATTTCTTGGCGTGTCGCTGTAGCAGAGACTCATCAATGTTTCAATCACGTCTGTATCTTTAGTTTTAGTTTAATGTCTCAAATCTTAGTTCGATTCACGGTTTCTGCATAGAACCCACTAAACACTGCGCTTTCTCTTGAGGAGGAGCCATTTCTTAGGGTTTTATTCAAAATTATGCTTTAATCAACAAAACGCCTGAAATACAAAACTGATTAAAACTTTTATAACCTCAGAGACAATAGAACAAAATCTAATTAATACATCTCATCACTTGCTTTGTAATTCAATTTAAAAACTGTAAAAAGACTTTATAGACACCCCGTATCATTTGTTTTCCAAATTTTGCAACAGCTTTGTGGAAGTAATTCTCCCGTCATGAATTTTCGATGATGTGTCTGTGATTATGCAGTGAAGCAGTGGGTTTGTGGATGGACTGAGCTGGAGGATTTGCATCAGATCGTGGCGTGTGCTCGTGTGCAGATGCAGGTGTTCAAGATGTTCGGGGTTAATGGGGATAAAAGCTCTCCTGCGATGGAATATTGATGGGACATAAACATGACGCCCTCAGACTACGGGGCCCTGGAGGGTCATAAAACATGAGAAGGCTTTACAGGCAGATGCTCCAAACACAACGAAACATATTTGACCCAACGATTGTTGTCTGAATAATTACATTTGAATTATATCTGCGTAGAAGTTCCAGTGTGGGGACTACTCCAAACTGGTTTCTTGATTTACTCGAGTGGATATGGAGGCGTGGAGGATCAGCAGGACGCTATGGAGACCAGAGAAGAACCTGTGGACAAGAACATAACACCTTTGTTCTTGTAATCGTGAAGGAAGAGATCGCAGACCAGGTAGAGAGTGGAAAGAAGTTTGTCTGAACAGATGAAGGAGTTACAGACAGATGCGTTGTGTTTCAAGGGAGTTCTCCAGTATTAGAGCTCCAGAAAGGTACGATCTATGGAAAAACTGGACTCTTTTTACATACTGTCCATATAAGGTCATAAATGGATGTAGCTGAGGTAAAAATACGATGCTGACAGATGCTCGCAGTCACTAAAAAAGACGTTTTTCAAGACCTTTTGTTAAAATAGATACTAGTAACAGGTGACAAAAGCAGCTGGTTCTGGTGAAGACATCTTAAAATAAGCATTTGTCTCATTCTTACAGATAAACAAGTTTAGCTCAATGTTTAAGACACAGTTTAAGAGTTAAATAAAATCATGCTTTCAGTTCTGGTCTTGTGATTAAAGCCACTTCTTATCTGTAGCCCCTTTAACCCAGGACTGTGTGACCCCCACGACGAGAGGGCTGTAAAACACTCACCTTGTTCGACTTGTAGGACTCTCTTCTGTCCTTTCCTGAGAGTCTGCTGCTTCCTTGTTCACTTTACCCGTGTGGACCTCATTAAACCTTCTGACTCACACCAGAAACGAACATTTCTTACAACCTGCATGTGCCTACAGCCAGTTACATTCAACCATAGCTACTTTTATATCGTAAATTTCAGTCTTACTCAGAGTCACAGCACCTTTCACTTTAAATTGCACGATCCATTGGGCCCAGAACGTCTCGTCATAAGAACAGTTTCTTCTCCTCCGCTGTTGGTCTCGTGAACACTTTATAAAATCTGTACCATTGACATTTTAGCTCAGGGGTGTCCAAACTTTTCTCATTAAGGGCCACATTTATTTATTTGATAGGGACAGCGCATATTAATGAACATCTGTGGTAAATATGCCACAAAAATACAACATAGACATGACAAAAATACAATAAAAGCAGCGAAAAGTGCTCACAGACCTGGTTTTCCCTCAGTGTAAGGCACAGTTTGAATGTGACAGAGATGAACTTTCTCTTATTGTCAGAAGAAGGTTATTCCAACAATGAATCCCTTTAACAGAGAGTTTGTCCACATTTAGTGCGTCTGTGGTACGTCACAATCTCCTCGACATGTGGCCCATTGTGTGTGCACGATAAATATTTGATATGGCCTTGTTCAAGTAGATTTTCAGAAATGTACAATAAAAAAGTGCTGTTTAAGGTAATATGGGCCAAGAAAAACTGACACCGCTCACCTTAATAAGTCAGGTCTGCACTGCTCTGATGTCGTTGCATAAATCAACCTCTAAGTATTTTATTTTTAAGCATATCTGTTTCTTATTTGTACTTATTCAGTGTTTTATGTTGCAGTTTATCTCCAAAGTAAGTTCGTAGTTGGCAATGGCAATAAAAGTCTCAGATTCGAACTTACACTTTAATAAAACTCAGCACTTTGTCTTATTTTTTTTAAGTGCAAATAATGTTCAAAGGATTTAAAATGTTAACTTAACTCGTCTGTTCTTTTACCCAGTTGTAAATCTGGAGGCACAGAGGCATTTTAACTGAAGCTGTGAGTCCATAATGTGCAGTTTTTATGAATGGTTTTTTAAGTGTTTTAAGAAGTGTAACGCCCCTGTGTCCTCGTGTCCCGGTGTCAAAGACGTCCCCAGTGAAACGAGCTCCTTTAAAAAGGTTCCGGGCAGGACCAAGGGGCGAGGAATGTGCAGTTTGAAGAGTTTATGGGTTTTTTATTGTGTGTATATATGTATAAAGTTTATTTGGTTTATAGATTTATTTGGTTTTATGGAGGTTTTAAGAGTTTTAAAGTGCAAATGTTATTTTAAACACCTATTTTTAGTCAGTGGGGACGGTATAAAAAGTGACTGAGATCGAAACACCAAGTTCTGCTGCTCCTCAAACCTCCAGCTGCACACATGCACTTTGGAAAATGATTGAAAAAAGAAATAAAAAGTGTGGAACCACGCTCGTGCTGCTGCCGTCTGTCCCATATCTACACTAAAGATCACACTTATGATGAAGAACTGAACCCGTAATCACGCAGCCGACACATCGTTCGCAAAAGTGACCCAATTTTTGCTAAAAAAACCAAACGATTCCACACTAAATCTCAATCTGCACACTCGTTCTTAACCACTATATGTCCAAAAATGTGCCGAACGTGTTTGTTTTAGTTTCTGTCCTGTGCTGGAAACATTGAGTTCTCAATGTCAAATTAGCAGAAAGAACATGCAAACTCCACACACGCTGAGGAGTATCGTATTATCCTCTGTCGTTCCATTACACTAATTACGAGGCTATGACGAGGAAGTACAACCGCAGTAGTCGACCCGCAGGCTGAGACCCTCCTGCTTTGTGGGGCCCACTCCGGTCCCTGTAATGAGGACGTGTTACATCGCCTCTGTCGGAGCGTCTTGGCTCCGTTCGACTGTGTTCAGCAGGTTATTGGCGGCTGTCCCTGCGTCGGAGAGATTGTTCTAACTGATGTGTCCTTGGGAAAGATATTGAGCGGCCGCTTCACAGGACTTATATATGACTCTTTTATGACGGGGTTCGATCCAGAGCGACGCTGCGAGAGGAATTTATCAGCTAAATGTGGGATGTGAGTTAAGAAAAGTAGGATTTTAACTGGTGTTATTTGGGTTTGTTGCTGAAAAATAACTGAAAAAACCCATTCGTGCTATGTTCGGGGTCGCCTCTTCACAGATCTGACTGGTAAATTACCCTTTATGACCTTCTTGTCTCCATGGTGATAGATACGGTTAATGCCAGACTGTGGAGAAGTACAGTAAAGTACAGTAAAGAGGGCGACAGTAGTAGTAGTTGTAGTAGCGTTTGTCCTCTGATCTGAAGGTTGGTGGTTCGATTCCCGCTCCCACAGACAAAAGCTGTTGTTGCGTCCTTGGGCAAGACACTTAACCTGCCTGACCTCGGCCGTGTGTGTGAATGTGTGACTGGTTCTTGGATGTAAAGCGTTTTGAGGTTGGAAAAGCAATTTACCATCAACCTTTTTGGTTGTTATCTTTTATTTTTACACTATTACGATAATATTTAATCTAGTGACACCTCAGGTCACATTTTTTATCTAAAGAAACGATGAATCTGAGTCGGGATGAATATATAAATGGACAATTGTCTGTGTGTGTGACATGTCTGTGATTTTTGGAGGAGGATAAGGTGGAGATGGGAGAGGAGAGTGTCAATACTAGTCATTTCGTAAGTGAGAAAATAAGGTATAGAGAATATAGATGGGAAGAAAGAGGATGAAAAAAATACAATAAATAAATTAATAATAACAATAATAATAATAATAATGATAATAATAATAAAAAATAAATAAAATAATAATAATAATAATAAATAAAATAATAATAAATAATAATAATAATAATAATAATAATAAATAAATAAAATAATAATAATAATAAATTCATAACAGTAATAATTGTAATAATACTAAAAATTATTAGAGACAGTTGTTAAGCTCAGCTGTTGTTTCGACTCTGAGGAGGCAGTAGAGCCGAGCAGGTGCAGCATCTGACACACACACACACACACACAACACACACACACACACACACCACACACAATTGTCTGTCTGCCATTAAATAAATAAATAAATGGACAATTATCAAAAAGTTGCATAATCACCGAACACTGAATGAATACCCAATTCATTTTTATTTATTTATTAGTTATTATTATTATTTATTTATTTTTTCCATTTCTTTCTCACTTACACATGACTTGTACTGGGCCTCTCCTCTGCCGTCTCCAAAATCACAGAAATGTCACAAACACACGACACAGACTTGTCACACACGATTGTAAAAAGCTGTTAAGTCTATAAACTCATAAAATAAATGTCATGTCTCACTGCCCCTTGTGACTATTGTACATTTACGGTCACTATGTTTGTCTGTGTTGCATTAAATAAATATATAAAAAGTTGCATAATCAGGCCGCTCACTGTAGAGACGTGTTAAACGCAGCAGTTTGTCGTTACAGTGAATGTGACGTCCTCTGCTGCGACATCTCCAGGTCGTTTCCGTCCCGAACCCGCCCTGTGTTTGTTCTTTTTGTTTGCGCTGCTTTTCTCCAGCTCGTCACGTCGGTTCCCCTCGTGTTTAGAAACAATATTCATTTACCACTTGAGCTCCTCCAGGACGCCGCTGTGTTTTCCTTTTAATTTGTTGCACTTTGCGTCCTCCCTCCTCCGCTCGCTCCCTCTCTTTGTCTCTAAATCAACATGTAATTCTGCTTTTGTTTCCAGTCTGCGGTTCCTCGCCCTCTGGAGGGTTCAGGCCACGTCTCACTCGCAGCCTATTATTTCTGAATGCTCGTAGGTCAAGCATAGCGCTCGCTCTTCTGCTCGTGATCGGAGTTATATTGTGGTTTGAATGGTTGTTTACATCGAAAATCATACAGAAACTTATCATTACTAGATTATTCCAGGAAGCACTGATTTGTGAAGGGAAATATGTAAAAGAAAATGAAAAATGTTGTAAAAACGTATTTTTTTTATACAGTGGTCCCTCGTTTATGGCGGAGTTATGATCCAAAAATAACCCGCAACAGGCGAAATCCACCAAGTATCAGCTTTATTTTTTACAATTATTATATATATTTTAAGGCTGTAGAACCCCTCACCACACACTTTATACACTTTTCTCACACAGACATTAACATTTCTCACATTTCTCTCTTGTTTAAACTCTCTCAAAGTTCAAACCTTTGTAGATTTAAAAAAATAAGCTCAGTTTTTTTTATTATAGAACAAAAACCAAATACTACACTGTACTGTAAATCAAATGATACTTTTAGAAATACGGGTAATAATTTTGATTTGAATGATCATCCTACGAGGTTGGACACATAAGAAATGATTCATAATGACTCAGCCGTGTTTCACAGTTCCTCTGACCCCGCCTCTTCCTCTGACCCCGCCTCTTCCTCTGACTCCGCCTCTTCGTCCTGGCGTTGCTGTAATGTCCCATAATGTTCTTTTTCAGTCACTGATCCTTAAAGCTTAAACAGACTCCATCCTTATGATGGTCTGTTGCAGTTACATTTTTACCCTTTTAGCTCCTTGTTCAAACTTATCGCTGCTGTCGTCCTGATGTTACTTTCCTCCTTCTTTATGTGACGAACCGAAGATTCATTTATTCTGTAATGGCGCCCCCTACAGCCACGTAACTTCTACTTTCCCTCAGCGTGTCCAGAAGTCCAACTTTTTCTGTGATGGTCAGCTCTTCCTTGGTCTTTTAGGTGTCGGTGCCTTTGTTGGTGCAGAACGTTTCATCGACATTGTGGGTTTTGTCGGGGAGAAAACTTGCAAACATACAGCACTTCAGAGTCACACTGATCCAACATTTATGTAAATTTGTCTGACAACATTCTGTACTGTACAGGAGACACGGAGGAGACTGATGGACAATGGTCTACAGTCCCTCAGCCAATCAGGATGCAGAACACAATGGTCTACAGTCTCTTAGCCAATCAGGACGCAGAACACAATGGTCTACAGTCTCTTAGCCAATCAGGACGCAGAACACAATGGTCTACAGTCTCTTAGCCAATCAGGACGCAGAAACACAATGGTCTACAGTCTCTTAGCCAATCAGGACGCAGAACACATGGTCTACAGTCTCTTAGCCAATCAGGACGCAGAACACAGTGCATGCTCATACTATGGAAGAAAAAAGCATGCAAAACTGCACAAAAAAAAATCAAAAAAAATCTGTGAAACAAACAAAAGGTGAACCTCGATATAGCGAGTGACCACTGCACTATGCATCACAGTATGGACAAACTGAGTAGTCAGACAAACATGGAGGAAATTTAAAGGTCTATATTCTTCAAAACAGTAAAGCCCTTGGGCGAGTAATATCCAGAGAGACCGAGACCGCCGCTGGGCACTGACAGAAAATCTAAAAGCTGGTACGATCAGGTCCCAGAAACCATCTGTTTTTACAAGAAACCTGCGAGGGAAAAACACCTCCACAGCAGGGAAGTGCACTCAGCGTCTACGAGCTCCCACAGTGGTGGTGTTTACCTCAGTTGTCCACTCACTCACCGGCCCGTCCCTCACTCCCCGGCGCGTCCGTCCGGCCCGGCCTCGCACTCCGCCTCCGTGGACTCCCGCCTCGTGGACCCTGTCTGACTCCCCCTCGAGTCGGGACCAGAGGAGAGGGCTGGAGCAGCTGTCTGGACGAGCGCAGCCTGAGCCCCCAGCTGGACACTGCAAGAACACACGAAAGGACTGAACATGTTCCAAGTACATTTGTGCTCAGAAAACGGTTCGTTATGTTTTGTTTTATTTGACATCACGTGTACTTCTGTCGAGTTCAGAGGAAAGATGAAGTTTTGTGCTCGTTTTCGGAGTTCTGAACAAGATTTTAGCAGTTATTAAAAGTGTATTTGTAGCCGTTTTCAGTTCAGTTTGGTTTATATAGCACATTTTTAAAAAAAAACTTCAGCTGCCCAAAGTGCTTCACAAAACACAAATAATACAGATAATGTGATAAAGGCAAAGAGATGCAAACAGTAAAACAATTAAACACCAATAAAACACCTAGATATCCTGTGTAGATAGTGTTAAATGCCAGGGAGAAGAGTCTAGTCTTACACTGTGTTAAAGACTGAGAGGATCTGACAGGCAGAGGGCGCTGTTCCATAGTCTGGGTGATGCCACAGAAAAGGCTCCACCACCTCTGGTCTTGAGCCTGGCTTTGGACCCAGCTGACCTCTGACCTCAGGGCTCTGGGCGGAGTTTAGAGCTGCAGGAACTCGCTCAGATAAAGACGACACATGGGGCGCAGTTTAGAGATGTCTCTGCTTTATCCCTCAATCATGCAGATGATGATGGAGATGAAATTTAAATTTGTCAACTGAACAAATCGTTGGAGGAGTGACGACTGAAGCTGCTTCTTCTTCAGTTCGCGTCAGTTTACTGCTGGACATTCTTGTATCTGCCTGAAGGAGGAGCTAACTACACTGAAACTGCAAACAGCTCCAGTTTCAGTTTTAACGACCCGATTCAACCTTTAATTGTACTACTCCTGTTCTCTTTTGGGTCTGTGGATGGAGTTTTTGTCTTTCTCAACAAAAAAATATCTTCTTTAACTCTCCTCTCAAACCATTTCTTTTCTCTGGCTCAGATCTGAACCTCACTATCGTCAAAGAAGCGGTTAGTGTCTTTGAGAAGGAGATGTACTGCAGACTGTGGTCCTGAGCTGCTCTTGTGACGGGGTTGGTACATTCTCTGATGGAGCTGTTGTTTAGTTTTTCCACGCTTCACTACACTGAATGGAGTAGACACATTACTTCATTCATGTCTCAGGGTTTTGTCCTTTGAGTGAACCGGTTTTTGTCTTAAAGTTTTGTAGGTTTCTAGAAGGTTTCAAGTCGTATTCTTCACTCATTTCATATGTTTGGACGCTGGTTGTGGACGATGTGCGTGTGTCGATGTCTTTATGATCCTTCGGAGACGACGGGCGTGCAGTGCCCTCACTCTACCTCTCCACTCGAGGCATTTAACACAACAGAAACACAAAGTTAAAATAAAAAAGAAACATATTCAGACAAATGGAGTTCAAAGAAAGTGAAAGAGACAAAAGCACAGCCGAGGTGCGTCGTGTGAGGGTGAAGAATGGATGAGACAGGGACTGAACAGTGAGTGTGTAATGTCTCCATTAGAGCAGAAGCACTTCTTTATGGCTTTACGGTGTGATAAATGAGCTGTAATGGACAGAGAGATCATTTCTCTGGCAACTGTCACCCTCTGCAGTATGGGAGGGGCTCACCTGCGTCGCTCCTATACGAGGATGCCAAAAAGTATATCCAAAGCAGAGGGAAAAGATCTGAACTGAACTGTTTGTGTTTTTCAGTCTCGTTTAGGGAGTCAGACTCAAATCACTGCAGAATAAAGTTGAGGACCACAGAAGGACGACTGTTTTCGCTCAGGAGGATAAGTCGCACCAGCCAAGAATGCAGAATAATGAAGAAAAAACATATGTAAGTCGCATTTTTGGGGAAATTTATTTTGCTTAGATCGCCCTCGTGTGGTGAAGATGTGAAATTATACAGTTTAATCATTTTACATCTGAGTATAAGTCGTACCCCTGGACAAACTATGAAAAAAGTGACACTTATCGTCCAGAAAATACAGCATTTTCACACAGTGTTTTGGTAGAGTGAGATTATATCATCAAATATATCCTCAATAACATTTTTTAATTCAGTTTTCTGTGTTTTCACGTCTCTGTGAGGTAAATACTTGGGGTTACTTTAGCTCAGGGGAGTCAACTTAGGTCAGGGAGGGTAAAGAGGTCTTAGGGGCTAATAATTGGAGCTACTAATTAATAATAAAGACCGATTTTCTGCTGACGAGCCTGCTTTAGCTCAAGGTAAGTAATAGCAGTTATGGCAAAGGTTAGGGTCGTACATCATTAGTCCAGCTGCGTTTAGGTGCATTTTAACCACAGTTATGTTGCTATATCTATAAAGTCGCTCTAAATATCCCCACATGTCGCATATATTTTAATACAATCAGCACAGCGCACCTTAAATGCTTCAAATACCTAATGAAATACAGCTATAACAAGCCACTGTACTGCGCAAGACAGGAGCGAGTGTGACAAACACTAAGATAACGCTACCAGTTTATGCCAACACATTCAAGCCAAAAGTAGAAACCATTTGTCACATTATTCTACCTGCTAACAGAGAGTCAGAGGAGTAAACCGAGACATGGCCCTACACTGAGCCCGACAACGGTAAACATCTGAATTGTGTTGCTGTTGGGGAAAATAATGAGTTGGAACTGAGAGTGGAGCTATGGCTAAGTCTGTCACAGTGTTTACCCCAGCGCTGACAGGGCACTTTGGGGGAGAACAGTGTCACTAGTTTAACCAAGCAGAAGATGCAAACTGAATTCAGGCCCCGGTGGAATATGAAACAGTCATTTCTGGAGTAAGACAGCGCTGGGATGGAATTATATAGCAGCGTTCTTGGTCAGATAGTAACGAGTTTGGTGGAGTTTGAGGTAGTTTAAACGGCGTTTTCTCCCCCCCTTGTATTAGTAGAGTTATGAGCCCAAACGTCTAAAAAAACTGCATTTCTGAACCAACACATAGAATAAAATGATGGTAAAAGCTGCTCTATGTCACTTTTAATGATTTTAATTGTTATAATTACTTTTCTGGAGTGTCCCAAAGTAAGTTGATGTTGTTTAAATCATAATCATATCTCTCCACGTCTGGATTCATAATAAAAAAAAGCCTGTCTCCAGAGATAACGACGCTTTACGGTGGTGCTCTTTGCGGGTGCTCTTGAGGAGGTTGCGATGGACGAGTTTGACCGAGATGTTTGTCACACTGCTCAACTGAACACTTTGGGTCTTTTTAAAACATAAATGTCACTGTTTGTTTCAAAAATGGACCATGAGTTCGGAATAAAGATGAATTGAATTGAATATGGCATTAAAACTCATCTGCCTCCATATGTATTGGTGGTTTTCACAGTTTAGAGCAAAAACATCCCTGTTTATCATGAAATATCCAAAAAGTTTATTCACACAAATGTTGAATCTGATCATTTCTAGAAGTGACTAGACCCCAGGACGTCCTGCATAACCATGGAAATCTGCACAGTTTTGTGAAAATCGCTCGTCGTCCAGGTACGATCCACAGCAAAAGACGAATTCAAATCTGCCAAATGGACAAAAGTTTAAAGTGAAAACATTTGGCTGCTCATCTTCTTCAGTTCTGGTCCGATTACTGCTGGACCCGCTGCTTATATCAGCCTGAAGGAGGCGCTAACGTCACTAAAAACTAACAATGATCTATTCATTTTAACTGTATTACATTATATCGCCTTACGTAATGTTGGTGTGTATTATTAAAACCCAACAATATAAGTTTCAAACCAAATCTGTGAAACAAGGCTGTTTACCGCATGTTTTCAAGTTTTATTTTTAAATAAACTTTTTTTAACCATAAAAACTCCAAGATAATTTGAATACCGTCCATCCAAAGCAATAACGTTTAAAGTTTTTCCAAAATCCCAAGTGCCGTGAATGAAACAGTTTATCTCAGGCCTCTGCAGAGACGTCAGTGACACAGTGGGTAAAGTTTTCACCCATTAACCAGCCGCTCACTGGTTCCAAACTCGTTGTAAAGTAGTTTTACACATCGTCTTTGCTCGAGAAGACGAGTCTCAGCACAAGTCCTGCTCTGGGACGCTGCTCCATTTGCTTATTTCCGGTGAAAATTGGTTAATCTGTTTATATTTCATTGACCACTGACTGTTTCATTGTCGGATTTTCTCACAGTAAAAACTATTTTGTAAAAACCCTAAGAGGCGACGGTTGTGCTTTTGGGTCACACAAAAACAAATTGAAACTGAACAGGCCACAGTATTAATGCGGCTGATTTAAACGGGGACGTCTTCATCTGTTTCGCTGCGGCGCCGAGGGATTCGCCAAATGTAAATCTTATCAAACATATCACTGAAAACGTGTTTGGAGCCGGCGCATTTATTCGAGGGAATGCGTTTGTTTGTGTTTGCGTGGCTCTTCAAAGCTGATTTAAATATCAATTCCGTGCCAGAAAATGTCGTTTTGTTTCACCAAATTGGCATATTCTGGGTTCATTCACACCAAAATCGCTCTCGGTAAATACTACGTGACACGGATTCCCCATGTTTACAGCTTGAGCCTGTTACATTCCCTATTCCCCGCGCTCTCATTCGCAATAATCTGACAGAGCATCACTTTGATTACGAGCCCGGCGCCGCGTCCTCGCCGCTCGTGGATGTGTGCACGAGGCGGCGGTGACACTGTATGTTTATGACTGTGCAAAACGGCCCCCGTGGAATAGTAATCAGGAGCACAAAACGGGCCCGCGAACGACTACAGAAGATGAATAGATGCTGAAATGGCACAGAACAAGGGAGAGTGGGGTGTTGACAGCCCTAATTAAAATCCCGCCCATTAGTTCTGTGTTAATTGGATGATTTATTCTCCCGGGGGACTTGACTGACAATCGAATGATGCTGTTGGTATTAAAATGAATAGGGAGCCCTGTATTATCTGCTCTCGACACAGGGGGCGACGCTCTGGTGTTGATACGGCTAATCCACAAAACTTCATCAGCCAATCACAGCAGCTCGAGCGTAAAGTCGTACTGGCAGTCGGCTCCGCAATTATTTCAGTGCTAATTAAACTCACGCGAAAGTTTGTGATGGAGAATTTTGAGGATGCTTTTTAATGGACTTTAAATCCCCGAGCTATAGCAGCGAGTGTAAATAAAACATTTCAACATTGTTTTGTTATTGTCTCATTTTCAAACCGTCGAAACACTGACAGAGAAAGAGCTCCCCCTCCCCAGGCGCCTCCTCCAGCTCCGTCTAAAAACACACATTTCTAGGAACAGGGCTTATTTGTAAAACTTACAATAAGAAAGTAAAAATATACGACAATTACAACAACTTCAAGGATAAGAAACAAGGTAATGGATCTGGGACATATAAAGACACATGAAATGGTTATATTTATCCATTGATTTGAACTATAAAGTCTGGGTGAGGCACGTAGTTAACCCTCCCTCATGGTAGGGGGCGCTCGTGAGCCCAGGGATTCATGTAACTCCCGCAGAATAGTGACAGCAAACTACAATTTAGAGTTAGCAAGTCAAGTTTATCAATCCGTTCACTTTTTTCTTCTTGTCTGTTCTACTTTTTAAATGGAGGAAGATACATATTAAAGAAGGTTATAATTAAAGGACCAACGCTAAAGGAGCTAAATGGTTTGCTCCAGACGAAGGGACCAAAGACAAACAGACGTATGAAATGGTAAGAAATTTAATGACTTCAATCCATTAAACTGAGGAACCAGAGGAAGGATAAAAAAACAATACAAAACCAGCTTTTTATTTCATACTATTAGAGCTATTTCATACAGACTTCGGAACTTTTATTTTGAAATTCTTTTTTATTCAGGCCCCAAGTCACTGGGAGAGAAACTGACCCGGGACAAATGTTCTGACACCTGGTTTATATGTTTGTAAATCTGTGACACATCAGAGCCTCATGAACCTCACGTCACTAGTCGCATCGCTGGTTTATGAGGGAGCGTCCGCTTAGCAACGCTGTCAATCAAACCTGTTGCTAACACTAACCGGAGCAACGTCGGGGAAAAAAGACGCCTGATCTGTCTGTTATTAATGTTCATGTCTTGATTTACAGACACAATAGTGAAATAAAAAGGTCGCACATTCACATGCACCAAACTGAAATCTGATCATAATCTGATTTCTGCAGTTTTGACGTTATTAGAGTGTAAACTACCTTTTAAAATTCAAATTAATTAGAATAAAGACTTTCCAGTACTTTAATATGTAGAATACTTCAGTTTGTGGTGATGTTTTACTCTGTTTTGTTAGTGTCATTTGTGTCGTGTTTGTCAGTGACATCCACCCCTCCTCTGTCCAGTGTGTGACCCTGACCTCTGACCTCTGACCCCTAACCCCACCCGCAGCTCTCTGTCCACTGTCTGACCCTAACCCCTGAACTCTGACCTCTGACCCCTAACCCACCCGCAGCTCTCTGTCACTGCCTGACCCTAACCTCTGACCTCTGACCTCTAACCCACCCGCAGCTCTCTGTCCACTGTCTGACCCTAACCTCTGACCTCTGACCCCTAACCCACCCGCAGCTCTCTGTCCACTGCCTGACCCTAACCTCTGACCTCTGACCTCTAACCCACCCGCAGCTCTCTGTCCACTGTCTGACCCTAACCTCTGACCTCTGACCTCTAACCCACCCGCAGCTCTCTGTCCACTGTCTGACCCTAACCTCTGACCTCTGACCCACCTGCAGCTCTCTGTCCACTGTCTGATCTTTAAACATTTACAACTCAGCAAAAACCTCACAGAGATAAAATTGTGCAGGAAACAGTGATTGTGCAGAGTCACTCGTTAGCGACTCCCAGACTTCCCCCTCCCCAGACACTTCACTTCCTCCCAGTCCAGCCGACAGACACAGAGCCTCAGCAGATAATGACGGAGTGATTTAAGTTTTCACATGTGTCTGCTGATGTACATGTTACTGTTTGCACTTTGTAAGTCGTGGTGCTCGTGTCTGACTCTAGGGGGCGTTTTTATGTTTCTTGCAGTGATTATGAGAACATTTAAAAATCATTTAAAAAGCACATTTAAAAAGCACATTTAAAAAGCACATTTAAAAAGCACATTTAAAAATCACATTTAAAAATCACATTTAAAAAGCACATTTAAAAAGCACATTTAAAAATCACATTTAAAAATCACATTTAAAAAACACATTTAAAATCACATTTAAATGCTCATCTTAAATGTGATTAAAAGAGCAGCTCCGTCTCTGAGATAAACTCTGGAGGTCACTGCTGCTGTTTCTGTTTCTTTAAACGCTGCTGTGGATGATTCCGGTGATTTTATTTTAGCCGTATACTTTAGCGGCGTCTTAAACTCTCTCCCCGTCAGACTTTAAATATCAGACGAGTGTGAGTTAATCCTCCGTTTGCAGAGGTGCCTTCGTGCATTTTTTAGCGCAGAATCGTTTCATTTCTTTATGGATTGAGCAGCAGGGGGTCGGACTTAGATACTGTCTATTGATTTTATATTTGGCACCGAGCTGCAGCCACTTAGACCAGAGTACACCTCTCCTCTCCCTCCTTTCTCTCCTCTGTCTCTCCCTCCTCTCTCTTTCTCCTCTGCCTCTCCCTCCTCTCCCTCCTCTGCCTCTCCCTCCTCTCTCTCCTCTGCCTCTCCCTCCTCTCTCTTTCTCCTCTGACTCTCCCTCCTTTCTCTCCTCTGCCTCTCCCTCCTCCCTTTCTTCTCCTCTATCTCTCCTCCTCTGACTCTCCCTCCTCTCTCTTTCTCCTCTGCCTCTCCCTCCTCTCTCCTCTGCCTCTCCCTACTCTCCCTCCTCTGCCTCTCCCTCCTCTTTCTCCTCTGCCTCTCCCTACTCTCTCTCCTCTGCCTCTCCCTCCTTTCTCCTCTGCCTCTCCCTCCTCTCTTTCTTCTCCTCTATCTCTCCTCCTCTGCCTCTCCCTCCTCTCTCTCCTCTGCCTCTCCCTCCTCCCTTTCTTCTCCTCTATCTCTCCTCCTCTGCCTCTCCCTCCTCTCTCTCCTCTGCCTCTCCCTCCTCTCTCACCTCTGCCTCTCCCTCCTCTCTCACCTCTGCCTCTCCCTCCTTTCTCCTCTGCCTCTCCCTACTCTTTCTCCTCTGCCTCTCCCTACTCTCTCTCCTCTGCCTCTCCCTACTCTCTCTCCTCTGCCTCTCCCTACTCTCTCCTCCTCTCTCCCTCCTCCTCTGCCTCTCCCTCCTCTCTCTCCTCTGCCTCTCCCTCCTCTCTCGTTCTCCTCTGCCTCTCCCTCCTCTTTCTCCTCTGCCTCTCCCTCCTCCCTTTCTTCTCCTCTATCTCTCCCTCCTCTTTCTCCTCTGCCTCTCCCTCCTCTCTTTCTTCTCCTCTATCTCTCCTCCCCTCTCTCTTCTCCCCTTCGTCTCTATCTCTCCTCCTCTCTCTCTTCTCTGATTCCTCTCTCTCTCTCCTCCTCTTTTTCTCTCTCCTGTCTCTCTCCCCTCCTCCTCTTTCTCTGTCTCCTCCTGCTCTTGCTCCTCCTCTCTCTCTCCTCCCTCTCTTTCTTTCTCTCTCTCTCTGTATTTTGTTTAAATGTTCCTCTGGACAGTTCTTTATATCCACTGTCAACACTGTTAACAAATATTTAGTTTATTTATGACTTTGTCTCACCTCATCTGTGATCTTCATCTGTGATCTTCATCTTTGCTCTTCATCTTTGCTCTTCATCTGTGCTCTTCATCTGTGCTCTTCATCGTTCCTCTTCATCTTTGCTCTTCATCTGTGCTCTTCATCTGTGCTCTTCATCGTTCCTCTTCATCTTTGCTCTTCATCTGTGCTCTTCATCTTTGCTCTTCATCTGTGCTCTTCATCTGTGCTCTTCATCGTTCCTCTTCATCTTTGCTCTTCATCTTTGCTCTTCATCTTTGCTCTTCATCTTTGTTCTTCATCTTTGCTCTTCATCTTTGCTCTTCATCGTTCCTCTTCATCTGTGCTCTTCATCGTTCCTCTTCATCTTTGCTCTTCATCTGTGCTCTTCATCTGTGGTCTTCATCTGTCTCTTCATCTGTGCTCTTCATCGTTCCTCTTCATCTTTGCTCTTCATCTGTGCTCTTCATCGTTCCTCTTCATCTGTGCCCTTCATCTGTGCTCTTCATCGTTCCTCTTCATCTTTGCTCTTCATCTTTGCTCTTCATCTGTGCTCTTCATCTGTGCTCTTCATCTGTGATCTTCATCTGTGCTCTTCATCTTTGCTCTTCATCTGTGCTCTTCATCTGTGCTCTTCATCTGTGATCTTCATCTGTGCTCTTCATCTTTGCTCTTCATCGTTCCTCGTTGACTTCCTGCTGTATACTGAGTAGGACATGTGTGTCTCATGTCTCCCGTGTTCTTGTGTCCTCCTGCTGTAGACCTCATCCTCCTGTAGGACACGTGTGTCTCATGTTCATGTGCTGTGTTGATGGCTGTTCTCAGGAGTAATGAGGATTACAGGAGTAATGAGGAGTACAGCAGTACTGAGGATTACTGGAGTAATGAGGATTACTGGAGTAATGAGGATTACAGGAGTAATGAGGAGTACAGCAGTACTGAGGATTACTGGAGTAATGAGGATTACTGGAGTAATGAGGATTACAGGAGTAATGTGGATTACTGGAGTAATGAGGATTACAGGAGTAATGAGGATTACAGGAGTAATGAGGATTACAGGAGTAAAAGGATTACAGGAGTAATGAGGACGACAGGAGTAATGAGGAGTACAGCAGTACTGAGGATTACTGGAGTAATGAGGATTACTGGAGTAATGAGGATTACAGGAGTAATGAGGATTACTGGAGTAATGAGGATTACTGGAGTAATGAGGATTACAGGAGTAATGAGGAGTACAGGAGTATTGAGGATTACAGGAGTAATGAGGATTACAGGAGTAATGAGGATTACAGGAGTAAAAGGATTACAGGAGTAATGAGGAGTACAGGAGTAATGAGGATTACAGGAGTAATGAGGATTACAGGAGTAATGAGGAGTACAGGAGTAATGAGGATTACAGCAGTAATGAGGATGACAGGAGTAATGAGGATTACAGGAGTAATGAGGATTACAGCAGTAATGAGGATGACAGGAGTAATGAGGATTACAGGAGTAATGAGGATTACAGGAGTAATGAGGATGACAGGAGTAATGAGGATTAGAGGAGTAATGAGGATTACAGGAGTAATGGGGATTACAGGAGTAATGGGGATTACAGGAGTAACGAGGATTACAGGAGTAACGAGGATTACAGGAGTAACGAGGATTACAGGAGTAACGAGGATTACAGGAGTAATGAGGATTACAGGAGTAATGAGGATTACAGGAGTAATGAGGAGTACAGGAGTAATGAGGATTACAGGAGTAATGAGGAGTACAGGAGTAATGAGGAGTACAGGAGTAATGAGGATGACAGGAGTAATGAGGATGACAGGAGTAATGAGGATTACAGGAGTAATGGGGATTACAGGAGTAATGGGGATTACAGGAGTAATGAGGATTACAGGAGTAATGAGGATTACAGGAGTAACGAGGATTACAGGAGTAACGAGGATTACAGGAGTAACGAGGATTACAGGAGTAACGAGGATTACAGGAGTAACGAGGATTACAGGAGTAACGAGGAGTACAGGAGTAACGAGGATTACAGGAGTAATGAGGATTACAGGAGTAATGGGGATGACAGGAGTAATGAGGATGACAGGAGTAATGAGGATTACAGGAGTAATGGGGATTACAGGAGTAATGGGGATTACAGGAGTAATGAGGATTACAGGAGTAATGAGGATTACAGGAGTAATGAGGAGTACAGGAGTAATGAGGATTACAGGAGTAATGAGGATTACAGGAGTAATGAGGAGTACAGGAGTAATGAGGATTACAGGAGTAATGAGGATTACAGGAGTAATGAGGATTACAGGAGTAACGAGGATGACAGGAGTAACGAGGATGACAGGAGTAACGAGGATTACAGGAGTAACGAGGATTACAGGAGTAACGAGGATTACAGGAGTAACGAGGATTACAGGAGTAACGAGGAGTACAGGAGTAACGAGGATTACAGGAGTAACGAGGAGTACAGGAGTAACGAGGATTACAGGAGTAACGAGGATTACAGGAGTAATGAGGAGTACAGGAGTAACGAGGAGTAACGAGGAGTAATACAGGAGTACAGGAGTAATGAGGATTACAGGAGTAATGAGGAGTACAGGAGTAATGAGGAGTACAGGAGTAATGAGGATTACAGGAGTAATGAGGAGTACAGGAGTAATGAGGATTACAGGAGTAATGAGGATTACAGGAGTAATGAGGAGTACAGGAGTAATGAGGAGTACAGGAGTAATGAGGATTACAGGAGTAATGAGGAGTACAGGAGTAATGAGGATTACAGGAGTAATGAGGATTACAGGAGTAATGAGGATTAGAGGAGTAATGAGGATTACAGGAGTAATGGGGATTACAGGAGTAATGGGGATTACAGGAGTAATGGGGATTACAGGAGTAATGGGGATTACAGGAGTAATGAGGATTACAGGAGTAACGAGGATTACAGGAGTAATGGGGATTACAGGTGCTGTTTATATGTAGGCTGCGTTGCTGGTCCCGGGACACCTCCAGGTCCTTGTGATCTGGCCTTCGTCAGAGGTTATAATACTCCCTACAATGGAAGCGTGGACAGACTTGAATAAACAGAAGTACCAGACGTGCTGGGGGCGGGGTCACGTACTGAATCCTGTGGGGCACATCTTCAGTTTCCTGTTTCTCTTTTTGACTCTTGTGTTGCCAGTTTAAAATCATATTGTTTTTGGTTTATAAATGGAGGAGATTATCGACAGATTAGAGAATCTGAAAACTACTACTCGAATTTCAACCTGAACAAAAATCTAACCCTGCACAGCAGCGTGGATTCTGCTGATATTTGTGAGTTTAAAGTCAGGAGACTCATCTCTGTGTCGCTCTGCTGTGAAACGTCCGACAGGAGACGAGCGACCACAGACTTCAGCCTGATCCACTGTCAGAATGAAACGAGCTGAAGCTCAGAGCTTTGAGTTTGTGAACAGAGACGAAGTTCAGCCTGATGTAACACGAGATTCTTCTGCTGATTGAAAATGTGCAGAAGTCAGTTCAGAGGCACAATCTGGTGACAAAAGTGTACAAATTATATACATATCATTTGTATTTATGAATAAACTTTACTTTACTTATACTGATCTCAGTTTTCAGAGTTTTACTCTTAAATCTTCTAGTAATAATTCAGCTGCTTCAAATCCATTGACTTTCATTAAAATGTATCTAAAATCCTTAATAAAAAGCAGTTTCAAACCTTAATGAAGCAATCTCAAAGTTGGATTTTTTCTGCTGAGGGGAGCGTGAGTGAACACCTGCTGCACAGATTACTGCAATTATTTCAGCTGAAGGTAATTTCTGTCCAAACTGTCACAGTTTCTACTATTCATTTTTATTAAACAAGCGCAGATCTGGTGGAGGCAGAGTTTTAATGATGGTTGTGGGTTAAATTCTGCTCCCACTGCTCTTGGGCCAATCATCTGCTGTAATGTCTGCAGACCCGTGTCGACAGCTCACAATGTGCCTTTAATTGAATGTGCAGCAAGTCTGCACAATAGAAGTGTTATTATTTTTCAGGAGCTCCATTCACACCCTTCTGTGAGGCCCAAGATTTTTCATTCAAAGTGCTGTCTCCATTTTGACACACTGTTCCTTTTGGAATAAGTGTCCTGAAATAACGGAATGATATGAATCTTTTCTTCAGAGCTCTTCCATTTGCAGGGGGACGATTGCAATTACACCTTTGCTTTGAACTTTTACAGCAGAGGCATTCTCAATGGTAAAGTTATAAATAATCTTTTTAAACTGTAGTTTGTGTAAGTAATAGGACAGTACAGCAGGAGTTTTGTCACAGGAACATGACGCTTTCTGCTGGAGGTTATGGTCTTTAAACATTCGTGGTATTGTACAGTTTGGACATTTTCTTTGGCGGGTCGTTGGCGTTAGAGCACACACTTTTTAAACACGTCAGTATCGCTTCCCTGACCTCTGACCTCCAGCATTTCCGTGGTATCTGCATAACGCTGCTCACACTGCTGCTGTTTTGGAGCTTCCAGCCTGTTTTCCTCGTCGCTGATGCCTCCGCGCTCGTGTCAGGGACTTTTATGCAGCGTACTCTAATATCTGACTCTAATGTAGAACTTTATTTGTAGAAATGTCGCCCACAGACCCACATTTCTACCTAGTTCTGCGCTGTGATCGTCCGACCTGCTCCTTGCTGTGTGGTTTGTGACTAATATTCTTTCATTCACGTTCTCAGAAGTTAAAAGCAGCTTCATATTTTAATGTAGTCGTTTGCTGGAGGTACCTGGACCAGGACCGTGGTGTTGCCTGGGAATATTCCTTTATTTTTGAAGGACCGCTGCCTTTGACAATGGAAGTACATGAACATCTGAGTGAGCAGATTATGTTTCCTCATGATGTTGTGTTGAGCCAATAGAAAGAAAGTGAGTTCAAGTATCTCGGGGTCTGAGGGAAGCGTGAGATTGACCCAGGACACGCTGGAGGGACGATGTCGCTCGTCTGGCCTGGGAACGCCTTGGGGTTGGGGCTGGAGGACGTGTCTGGGGTGATGGAAGTCTGGGAGTCCCTGCTTAGACTGCTGCCCCCTGGATAAGAGGAAGAAAATAGATGGATGGAACCTAAAACTTCTCTGGCATGTCCGGGGGCGGCGTATGTTCGATATATTTATGATTCTTCCTTGGATCACGCTCGATAGGTTCTGGAGTTTGTTCCTTCCTCGAACATAAATATGAACATTTAGCCTCGTCAGATTAGCTCGTCTTTCTTCTACACACTAAAGGCCCCTCAGCAGAAAACAGCAGACTTAGATCCAGCATAAACACACTTTGGGGTGGTATATGTAACGTCATAGAGGCAGTTAAAAGCCTTCACCTGTTATAACTTCAGAGAGATGGGCTGTTGATACGAGGGCTGGGTGAACAGGCTGTGGACAGAGATGGGAGCGCTGATAGTCTGTTCAGAGGCAGAGACACTTCTTCACATCCTCCCAGCACGATCAGCCCCGGCTCAACCGTAATCCCGAGTCTGAAGACGGGTCTCAGGATGCCATCTGGGCCTGTATCACATTCCACGCTGAAATAGACTTTAGGATTCATGGAAAATGGAGGAAATGTGCTATTTTCGTCAGGTCAGTCGTTTGTTTGGACGTGTCACGGTTTTACTTAGGATACAAAAGCAGTACACAGCGAGTAAGTCCAAAAAGTCCAAATAGGTAAATGTAGTAAATGTCAGGCTTGGGCGGGTGGATTTGGGGCTAGCGAGCGAGCAGGTAGACAGGTAGGGACAGGTCGACAGCTCCCAGAAATAACGACAGGCACTGGAGTAGTATGAACAACGAACTAGCAAAGGGTGGAAGAAAAACCAGACGTCTTATACGGCAGGTAACGAGGGTGTGCCAGCTGTCAGCTCAGGTAAAAGCCGACGCCCAGGTGGGAGGAGACCCACACAACACAGAAGAAACGGGGAGGATCCTGGAAGAAACTGGTTATCAAGTCACAAAATCATCGTTATTGCTGTTTTGGTTCATTCCACCCTGAGTTTGTAGGATATTTGTCTTTGAGTTTCCATTCGACACGTCCCTAATAGTTTTTTTTTCTCTAAAGCAAATCTCTGGCCGTGATATGCTACTTCCCAGTGCCACTAATACTTCTGAGTGTTGTTTTTAGTTCAGAGGCAGGGCAGAGGGGGATTTGGGACTCTCTCTTTAAAAGCTTTGTTTCTGAATACGTCCAGAACAGTCCTGCATTTTAACAATGCCTTGGCCGAGGTCAGAGAAGGTTTCCTGCTGTACGTCTCTCATGACGAGCACAAGAGCTGATTTCATTTATTGTGTTTTCTTCCCTTTTCCTACATATTTATTTACCATAAGTTTAGAGAATGTGGAGTTTGTGAAGGAGTCGGCTCTTTTGAACGATTCCTTAGTATGAACAGTTCGATTTTTAAAGAACCGATTCTCTTTCTTTCTCATTTTGATGCATTTTTACATTGATTAACGCTGAACCAACACAAGAATCAGAACCCGTGTATAACTAAGGACAGTATCTGTGACACACCTGCCATGCACTCACATATTCTCATATTTTTCTCTTCATCTTTGCAGAGAAATCTCCTGAAGCATGTTAAAAAAGTTATAAATGACTAAAGCAGATTATAAGTAGGTAACACTTTTGTTCAGTCATGATTCGCTCTGTTGTTCTGCCTGGACTGTAGTTCATGTAGCTTGTATTTTTGTATTTAAGTCTATTTTCTGAATGCCTTTTATACAGAGTGGCCCAAAACTCACTGACAGTTGAAAAAAACTCATAACTCTTTTGTTTCTACATATTTTTATTTTATTTTTTCAGAACATTTAGAACGACTCTTCCCACATTAATCTGAGCAAATCCAGCACCGAGGAACAAACCCTCATTGTACAGTGGGACTTTGAGTCACATGGGTCAAATTCACAAACCCAGCGGTGTTACCGTCCACGTTTTAATACCAGAGATGCTCCAAGAGTAAATGCCATTAAAGGAATAATAAGTGTTTTTCACAGACAGGGGGCAGTATGTGATCTCCACAGACCTGACTAGTCCCGATTTCTTCCTGTGGGTCTATCTTAAAGAAAAGATGTTTGTGAATAAACCTCAGACAATAAACCACTTCAAACGTAACATCGAGGATCAAATAAGAGACATAATCTCTAATAGAAATGCTTTAAATGTTATGAAAGTGTGTTGGATCGAGCTATTCAGGGCCAAACCCAAAATGGTGGACACTTAAACGACAGTAGCTCAGTAGGTTGAGTGTTTGTCCACTGATCCGAAGGTTGGCGGTTCAAATCCCGCTCTCTACATAAACATCATTGGTTGAGTGGTTAGATCCACTGACTCGAAGGTTGGCGGTGCAATTCCAGCCCTCACAGATGAATGCTGTCGTTGTGTCCTTGGGCAAGACACTTAACCCACCTACCTCAGCCCTTGGGACAACGGGTGGAAATTAGCCTCTGGCTATAACCTGGCGTGTTTACATTCATGTCTGTCATGTCATGTCTGTTCATCAACATGCACTGTCCCAACCAAATAAACAATAATAATAATAATAACAACATTATTCTTAAAATTTAGGTCATTTTTACTTCCCCTAGTTTAAGTAGTGATAAGTTCAAGTGTAAGTGAACAATCATAACTGTTTATATTGCCTAAAATCTCAGAAGTTTCAGTTTATCTACTGCTAAAATTGACCATTTACTGTTGTGCACAGAGACAGTTGTTTTTAAAAACTGATTTGGGGGATTATTTTTTTGTTTTCACAGCCTCACTGTCCTGTGTATCACAAAAGTTGTGGTTTATGGGGGAAAAAAAAAAAATCAAAAGATGACTGAAAATCATCATTTAAATAAACTTTTTACAATTAATAAGATGTTCTACAACAACCATGAGTTTTATTATTATTATTTTTAAAATATTTCTGAAATGTATTTTGTTTACATTTAAATTGTGTTTTTATATAATTCTTGAATTCCACTGGTGATGTCGTCGTCTCCATGGTGATGAGTGACATCACATAGCTATGACATCACATGGCTATGACATCACTCCTCAAAAAGTAAGGTTACTGATACCAGTCCAGTCTCAGCTCACAACTCACCTGAACGACTGACGAGAGGACGTGTTTAGCAAAGCTCCAAATATGAAATTTTTCAAGAGAAATCCAGCACCACAGGACTCCCTGGTCCAGCAGTTAATGGAACAGCTGAGACTTTCAGAGGAGAAGAACAAGAGTCTGCAGGAGGAGGTGCAGAAGGAGAGTGAGCACAGAGCCGATCTCCAGATCGCTCTCCAGGAGGTGCTAGACGCCTCCAGAGCCATCCACAAAGAGATGGACGTCAAAACGCACGACTCCAAACTTCTCACTGAAGCTTTGAGGGAGAAACTGGAGACGACAAAACTCCAGAACCAGAGTCTAGAGCAGGAGAGGACTCAGATGAACGCCCTCATCACTCTCCAAGACACAAAGATCCACAGTCTCCAGGATCAGATGGAGAGAGAGAGGGAGCAGTTCACAATGGTGAAGGACGCTCTGAAGATCAGCTACGGACAGCTCAAAGTGACCACTGCCCGTCTAGAACACAAAGTAGCCTCTGGTAAGAAAAGCCTAGAGGAGCAGAAGCAAGTCATGACAAAGGCTTTGGTCGAGAAGGAGCAGATCATTTCAGCTCTAAAAACTGAGCTGAAAGACGAGAGGGAGAGAAGCCAGAGTCTGCAAGACGAGGTGGACAAGCTTCAAGAGGGGATGGACCTTCTGAGGAGGTCTGCAGAGGAGGAGAAGGTTCACTTTGAAATGAACATGGAGGAGATGAGAAAGCAGATCTCCGCTCTTCAAACTCAAACCAGAGAAGAGCAAGAGAGAAACCAGGCCCTGCAACAAGAAGTGAGGCTTCATGATGAAAACACCCAAATCATCATTAAGGAGTTTAAGGAAACTTTAGTGACTGTGGAGGCGAAAATCAAAACTCTCAAGCAGGAAAAACATGCTCTGAATGTGAGGTTAGAGGAGGCGAGGGTCACAGCTCAGAAGAACATGACGGAGCTTAAGAAAGACCTTTATGCTCTTCAAAATGAACTCAAAGAGGAGAAACAGAGGAGCAAAGGCCTGGAGAATGGTTTCTTGAAAGTTCAGGAGGAGAAGCAAGCTCTGATGCACAAGCATAAGAGATTCTCAGAGCAAGAGAGTCGTAAAGTTGAGAAGGACATGGCGGAGCTGAGAACAAAGATCCGAGTTCTTCAAAATGCCCAACAAAAAGAGCAAGCCAGGACCCGCAAACTGGAATATGATCTCTCCAAGGCTAAGGAGGAGATTGTTGAGTCTGAAAAACGGACATGGAGGAGGAGATGAGAGAGGAGAATTTTCTGCTCTTCAAAAAACAAACGAGAGAGGAGCAAGAGGAGAACCAGGTCCTGCAAGAAGAACTGAGGCTTCAGGATGAAAACACCCAAATCATCACTAAGGAGTTAATGAAACTTTTAGCAACACTGGAGACAAAAATCCAAACTCTGGAGCAGGAAAAAACAAGCTCTTAAGGTCCAGTGTGAGACGTCCGCAGAGGAGGCTAAAGTTCTGGAGAAAAACATGTCCAATGTTCAGACTGAGAGCCGAAAGATCCACACCAGGCGCACCAAGATCGTCCTCAACAATTAAACCCGACACTCCCAACACCAGCCTCCAAACACACTTTAACTGCATGAAAAAAATAAAAAATAATAAAAAAAATTATTATGTTTTATGTGGTGCTTTATACTTCATAATGTTGGTGTTATTGTTAAAGGAAATGTATTGGTTTGGTTACATTTATTTCAAACATCACGACAATTAAAAAAAAATTTAAAAAATCACATATTGGTTCATTAAGTATCTTCAGAAAAATGACTTGAAAAGGAGGAAACCCTCTGTGACCCTCATTGTACAGTGGGACTTTGAGTCACATGGGTCAAATTCACAAACCCAGCAGTGTTACCGTCGACATTTTAATACCAGAGATGCCCCAAGAGTAAATGCCATTAAAGGAATAATAAGTGTTTTTCACAGACAGGGGGCAGTATGTGATCTCCACAGACTGACTAGTCCTGATTTTCTTCCTGTGGGTCTATCTTAAAGAAAACCACAATAAACCACTTCAAACCTTCGAGAGGATGATGTATTTAAAAAAACACGTGTCAGAACAAATGTAAAACAGTTCTGCATTTCATCTGCTGGAGTAAAAGTTTGGAACGGGTTAGATGATAATATTAAAGATCGCAGAAGTTTTAGCCGTTTTAAAAGTTTGCACAAAAATAAAATCATAAACTCATATGTTGAATGTTGAATTATGCTTTCTTGTTTGTTGTTTCTTGTTTCTTGTTTCTTGTTTATATTGTAACACTGTTGAATGTAGAAGCTCCTTATGTCTCAAGACAGAAATGTCTGAAACAAAAAATAAATGATCATTTATCATTATCAAACGTAATATCGAGGATCAAATAAGAGAGTCATAAGCCCAGAAATGCAGGACGGTTCAGGGCCAAACACCTAAAGAATGCTTTAAATGTTTTAAGTAACTAGTTTAAGGTCAAGTGTAAGTGAACAATTATAACCGTATATATTGCCAAAAATCTGGTAAGGTTCAGTTTATCTACTGCTAAAATTAGGTGAGTATAACTTAAAAATTATAGGAGCTACTGAAGATTTAAAAATGTCAGTGACTTTTGGGCCGCCCTGTATTTTATTATTATTCATCGCTTTATGTTGCAGCAAAGTGAGTTTTGTCCCAGCAGCGATGCGGATAAACGCTGATATTCCGCTCAATTAAACCTACATAAATGTAGTTCCACACTTAATGCCGTAGTATCATCTGAATCCTGATATTCTCGGTGGTCTGGCGTCCCCTGTTCTCTTCACAGCGCTGCCGTGTTTAAGCAGAGGAGAGGTGCACGGCGGCGGTGTTTGCCGAGCAGGAGGAGCGTGCCTGTGGACCACTCCAGGGTCCGCACCTCTCTGATCCCATTACACTAGTGACACAGCACACTGCTCCATATCAGCGCCTCCTGTGTGCTCCTCAAATCTCATATAGCCTCCATGAACAAAAGCAAACAGCTAGCTTTGTCTCATATCCCTCCGCTCAAAATGCCAAAGGACGGCGCAGTCTGGAGCTCGTGCCATGATACAATATATAAAACAAAATGTCTGGCAGAAATGATTGGGATGTGTTTTGTATTCTGGATGAGTGGAGCGATGGCAGACTGTGATTAGCATGGAGGCTTCATAGCTTCCAAACAGCATGGACAAATGTCAGTGTGGCTGTGTGCTTCAAATCAAGTGCACACCATGAATGCGGTAGTGGCTGTGAGGCGGTCTGGACCCAGAATCAGTCAAGTTTAATGTCATCCCTTCAATCTTATGAACATATGGGAACACCAGCCATCACTCCTGCAAATTAATGATTGATTTAAGCAAAAAAAAGGGTCTTTCAGAGAACCAGGGAATTCCAAAGAGTAGACATAAACTTTGCAAGAGAAAGTGGCTGCACCTGATGTTGTGGGTGAGTATAAGCTTCAAAAAACCACCTTCTGTTTGACGTAACAGTGGCGGAGTTTTCGCTGAAGTGTCCTTAAATCCGCCGTTCGAGCGATGCATTTAAGGGCTTGCGTAACGTCCGGCGCAACGAGTGCTGTCCGATTTCATGCACCCGACAAATGAGGCTGAAAATGAGCCCTGCGTTTCCGTGAAGATCGATTGTAGCTGCATCCGAGCACACTTCACACTGCTATTTCCCATCATGCACCGCGCCTACGCAAAAAACAGATGAAAATAGAGTACGCTGCGCAATACATGTTCAAATGTAAGTGCTGGTTTATGTCGCCGACAGCAGAGCGACATGAAGCTGGTAAAATGTGAGTGAAGATCTGTCTGAGGCGACTCGACCTCAGTGAGTCCTGTTCATTTGGGTTTAATCTCTGTGTAACTGACCAAACACTGAGCTGAATTATCCCTCACACTCGAGTATTAGTGCAGTAATCGTAATGTTTAATATTCATCCTCATTTAAGAATATTATTTTGTCTTTAGGGAGCGACGAGCAGACAAAGTTTATCCACCTGCCGAATTCTACACAAGTGCACAGACAGCGGCTGAAGTACGCTCCATGTCCCATTTCAGCACGAAGGCGGCGACATGGAGGATTACCCTTTGTCGGGCGGGTACTTCGAAAGGTGCACGGCCTCAGAGCAGGGGAGTGGCTCCAGCAGACTCCGCCCACATCCACACAGGTAAGACGGAGGTGTGTGACACGTGTTATAAAAGCAGATGTTGAGGGTCAAATTGAGGCCGCTGTCTGCATCTGATGAAGCATTTTATTGTTCCGAGAAGCTCGTTATTAGCATGCTAGTTTTAGTTAGTTTGGACGTTGCTCTGGCCTCTGAAAGTTGTGAAAAGCGCTCGTTAAGGTGAATAATTGAAACGCTAAGAATGTAAAACAAAAACTGAGTAAAGAAACAGTAAAGACACATAAATAAACCAGAGCAGGTGAGTGAAGTGTTGTGTGCAGAGAGTCGAGAGTCGGTACATTGCAGAGAGTCGATCGGTCGCAGAGAGTCGGATATTACAGAGAGTCGATCTGTCGCAGAGAATCGGTCCGTTGCAGACAGTCGGTCCGTCGCAGAGAGTCGGTACAACGCAGAGAGTCGGTACAACGCAGAGAGTTGCAGAGAGTCGGTACGTCGCAGAGAGTCGATCTGTCGCAGAGAGTCGGTTCGTTGCAGAGAGTCGGTCCATTGCAGAGAGTCGATCGGTCGTAGAGAGTCGGATATTGCAGAGAGTTGATCCTTTACAGAGAGTCGGTCCGTCACAGAGAGTCGGTACGTCATAGAGAGTCGGTCCATTGCAGAGAGTCGGTACGTCATAGAGAGTCGATCGGTCGTAGAGTCGGATATTGCAGAGAGTTGATCCTTTACAGAGAGTCGGTCCATTGCAGAGAGTCGATCGGTCGTAGAGTCGGATATTGCAGAGAGTTGATCCTTTACAGAGAGTCGGTCCATTGCAGAGAGTCGATCGGTCGTAGAGAGTCGGATATTGCAGAGAGTTGATCCTTTACAGAGAGTCGGTCCGTTGCAGAGAGTCGGTCCGTCACAGAGAGTCGGTCCGTCACAGAGAGGTGGTACATTGGAGAGAGTCGGTCCGTCGCAGAGAGGTGGTACATAGGCGACTGGTAGAAAAAAATTGTAATTGCACAATGAATTATTAAAAAATTTGTTGGTTGTTTAATGGAGACGATAAAAAATAATAAAGTTAAGTTGCGTTTAAATGAACCTGCACTGCTCCTTTTGTGACTTGTTCTTTTAAGTCTGAGGATGAATCTTACACTTGTTTGTGAAAATCCACAATGACACAGAACTGAACCAGGACAGAGCAGCTCATGTTTAAACATTTCTGAGCCGTTCTGTGTGACCTTTGGCTCAGGATCGTCTGGTGCAGAGGGATGAAGAACATTTGTGAGTGACAGAGCTCAAAAATACTCATAATGATGAATATGGATGTTATATTTTAAACACGGCTCAAATAACAAACTTGAGATTCTCTGGTTTTGATCAATCTTTGCACAACAGGCTGATCTAACACCAGACCGGCGTTTTGGAGATGGGTCAAAAGCAGAGAATGAATAAACAGATGATGATTTTTCCATCTCCGCAGCAGCTTCCAACGACCTGCTTTCACATCGGTTCATGTATTCCCTGTGCAGTCCAAATAAACATTTAAATGTTGATGGCTGCTTTAAATAAAAGCGTATTGTGGGGAGTGGACGTGTGCTCTTGTGCGCTTTGATGGAAACGTTCAGAGGCAGAAATAAAACGCAATGAATAACAAGGGAAAGATGAAACGCAATGGAAGAATAGACCTATGGTGATTGTGATACATTTCCATTTATATGTAGGGGCAGGCTATTTTTCAGAGCAAAGAACAGGCTTTTGATGTGAATCACTTTGCAAAGTCATCTTGGTGGTAAAAAAGGAAATAGCAATTTTTTTTTTTTTTTTCGCTGCGGTTTGAATCCCAACTTTCAAGGAGTACATAATAAAACACTTCCAAAGTCACGGCCATGCAGACTTCAAAAAGACGGCGTAATGTAATCTCTTTCAGGAGACAGAGATGTGAAATTGAAACGATTACTTCATCTTTGTGTCGTGAACAAGCGTGAGGGCCATTGTCCTGGACTGCTGCAGGGTTTGGGACAAATCAGTTTATTTCTTTGGGTTTTTTAACTTCAGTTTTTGCAGTTTCACAAATGCAGACGTCTTAAGTTATTCCAGAGTCATTTAAATTTGTCCGGTGTTTTGAATTGAGTCAGTCTCTCAAACGAGCTACAAGTTTAATCGGATATGATTCCAACAGGGTGAGTTTTAAAGAGGAAATATTGTTCAGCTGTAATCAAAAATATATCTGGGTAACTTTGGGTTTTTTGGTCTTATCTTTATCCTTAGAAAACTTCAGCTTGTCTTTTACCTCCCACTAGAAGAAACACTACAAATATTTACATCCATCTATTTTCTTTCACTTATCTGGGGAGGTGTCTGGGGTGGGGGAAGTCTGAGAGTCCCTGCTTAGACGGGTCACGGGGGCAACAGTCTAAGCAGGGACTCCCAGACTTCCTTCACCCAAGGCACTTCCTCCAGCTCTTCCAGCGGGACCCCCAAGCCCAGGGAACCTACACCTATTTATTTCTCGATATAATTTACAGTGGTCCCTTGTTTATGGCGGAGATTATGTTCTAGAAATAACCCACATTGTTTTTTTACAATTATTCTATATGTTTCTTGTCTGTAAAACCCCTCACCACACACTTTATACACTTTTCTCACACAGACATTAACATTTTCTCACATTTCTCTCCCGTTTAAACTCTCTCAAAGTTCAAACCTTCCTTTGTCGGTGCAGAACGTTTCATCGACATTGTGGGTTTTGTCAGGGAGAAAACTTGCAAACACACAGCACTTCAGAGTCACACTGATCCAACATTTATGTAAATTTGTCTGACACATTCTGTACTGTACAGGAGACACGGAGGAGACTGATGGACAATGGTCTACAGTCCCTCAGCCAATCAGGACGCAGAACACAATGGTCTACAGTCCCTCAGCCAATCAGGACGCAGAACACAATGGTCTACAGTCTTTTAGCCAATCAGGACGCAGAACACAATGGTCTACAGTCTTTTAGCCAATCAGGACGCAGAACACAATGGTCTACAGACTCTTAGCCAATCAGGACGCAGAACACAATGGTCTACAGTCCCTCAGCCAATCAGGACGCAGAACACACTGGTCTATAGTCGTTTAGCCAATCAGGACGCAGAACACAATGGTCTACAGTCCCTCAGCCAATCAGGACACAGAACATGATGCACATAGTGAGGAACAACTGTAGATTTATTTTCCTTTTTAAAACTTAAACTTAAAAAAAAACTTTTTAAAACTTGAAGTTCCGAGTAGAAACGTGTGCAGGGGTTTGCAGCGAACGTCACGGAAGTTTGCTTAAATGTGAAATGGAAGTGAAGTGTCAGCGGAGAGACAAAGTGTACACAGAGAGAACACTTTCACTTTCTCTTTGTTTGACCCATCACCGCTGAGAGAAGTATAACAATGGTATATTTTGAATGTGAAGTTGAAGTTAATACCGCTGCTTCGTTCTCTGGTGTTTAAGGTGACTTTATGGAAGTTCTGAAATGACTTTTTAATGAGTCGAAACTACGCTATGTACTCCAAATGTAAAATGAATACAAATAGCTACTTAGAGCCAATGGCATGAATTCAAAAGAACAAACCGCACGTTGGTTGGTCTTTTGGAAAGGCGCTGATACATTTTCAACAAGGCGGTAATAGAATGTGAATGAGATCCTTTTGTTAACGTCGGCATTACGTTTAACACCTCATAGCCATTTGTTTTATCTAATTCTACAGTAATTACAGCGTTTTGATGGAACGGCGAGTTTAGCCCAAGAGTCTAATTAAGAAGTTTTACTGCATCTGCGCCTCGTTTCAAGGTCCTTATGTCGTTAGCTGCCGACCGTCTTTGAACTGCTAAACACCTCATATCTATTCTGTTGAATCTTTGCCATGCTAGCACAGATTAAACCACAAAAAATCACGTCTTTAATCTCACCGGGCAATTTCCTCGTGTCTCGTTGTACTCACTGTATCGTGTGAAGTTGTGCATATAAAAAATCCCTTAAATTCTCCTTATTCACACATGAAACACGGGTTTTTTGTCCGGGATACTCACGTTTTCTCTTGTAGACGTGATTCCTTTTTTGCCTTATGATGAGGGATGTGGCAGCGCCGTACGGCCAGATGAATGCATCAGATGATAACAGTCTCCCTTCACCAAAAGGCTCTTTTGTTGCAGTTAATCACAGAGCGAGCGTGTGCGTGACGGTGTGTGGCCGCTGAGAAACGATGATGCATTCGTTTTCCTCACATCCCAGTCCGAACGTACAGTCTGAAGTCGAGAATACAGCAGGAAGGATGTGCTAGCTTGTTTTAAAAATGCATGTGGGTTGGT
Source organism: Periophthalmus modestus (assembly GCA_019594935.1). Classification (NCBI taxonomy): domain Eukaryota; kingdom Metazoa; phylum Chordata; class Actinopteri; order Gobiiformes; family Gobiidae; genus Periophthalmus; species Periophthalmus modestus. The sequence continues at coordinate 2,550,359 of JAIEZT010000012.1, read as the reverse complement.
AAAGTTTCATTTTTGTTGTTTGCAAAAGACGGAATTAAATCTGTCACTGGACAAATCGTTGTAGGAGTGAAGACGGTTTCGCTGCTCGTCCAGTCGCTTCTTCAGTTCTTTTGTTTGCGTTAAATCAGATTCTGCAAAATAAAATCTTATAATATCTCGATACAGTTATGATTCCAAGTCGTAAGTAAGTAGAGAAAAGAAAAAACTAAGCCTTTTTGCAGTCTGTAAACATGCAACAGTTACAGAATAATCCTCCAAAAGCATTGACCAGAGTCGCACACTGCAGCATCTTTGTTAAACGGTGGAAGTGTAAAGTATTTTCTAGCAGTGCAGCGCTACATCTACATCAAACTGGTATCTTGATTTATTAAGGCTAAAGTAAATAATATGGAAGCCTGGAAACTCACAAAGACTCTGAGAAGGTTGTAAAACATTCAACTTAATCGACTTTGCCTAAACTTTTCTAATGTGTAACTCCATGCAAACCAGAAAACCTTTCACACACACACACACACATACATTGAGAGACACTATAAAAACTGTCCACATGCACATCTCAGGACTCTCTTCTGTCCTTTCCAGAGAGTCCGCTGTCACAGAAACATGGAGAAAGTGTCAGTCACCTCCAGTGTCTCTAAAACCTTCAAATCAGGCTAGAAATCTAGAGGTAATAATGGACTCAGACTTCAGACATCAAATCAACAACATCTGCAGCTTTTTACATCTAAAAACATGTCAAAAATCAAAGGTAAACTGTCAAAACCAGACTCAGAGAGACTTATCCTGCATCTGTCTCCAGGAGGTTAGATACTGTAACGTCTCACTGGCCTCTCCAAACGAGACAGAACAGAACATCCAGATAGAACACTGCTGCTTGGTCCTGACTGGAACCAGGAAGAACTTCACACATGTGTCCTGTGTCAGGTGAAGTACTTCACACTTCACACACGTGTCCTGTGTCTCTGGCTCCTGTGGCTCAGAGACGTTAGAGCCACATGAAACATCTCACACTCTGAGGACTTCAGGGACCGGCCTCCTCCAGAGTCGGGACTAAACATTTTAGTTTAAGCAGCTAAAACTGGAGCAGATGTGAGCCAGAGCTCGACAATGTTTAAAGGCTCAGAACAGTTGAGTTTATCTGTGCATGTGACTGAGTTTTATTCTGCTTCTTCTGTTTTAATGTTAATTTTATGATGATTATTTATGTTCTGATTCATGTGATGTTAATGTCTTTCTTCTTCTGTACAGCACTTTAAATTACCTCGTGTATGAAATGTTCTGTTCAAATAAACTTGCCATGTTTTATGTAATATTTACCATTGCATTTACATTAATTTAATACAAAATGGTCACCTGAGTCTGAGTATATCAAATCTAATCCACTGTTTTTTCAGTAAATCTAAGAAAAAACTGCTAATGCTACTAATATTGCACAAAACATTTGACAAATCAAGTCAAATCTTTCCATCTTTTACAGATAAACAGTCCCCAGCTTCAGCCCAGCGGCGTCAGGTTCCGCCGCTGTCGCCTCTTCAGCTTCAGGTCATATTCAGAGCTGCAAATTCACACACTGAACATTGTTATTTTGTCTGTGAATTATGTAAATTTAGAATAATGTTCATAAATCTGCAGGGATAAAATGCAAAGGTCAGCGTTTACCATTTTACAAACTCACAAAATCCAGCCCCGGCAGTGTTCCTCCCGCCGCATTTCCCAGTCTAAGCTCATCTTTACAGAAAACATATACTGCAAAATGGAGACCAAAGCTGATATCTGCACCTCTGCTTCTTCCTGACTCCCCTGGACGTTGAAATGTGAAAGACTCGCAGTCCTTCAGATCTGCAGACATCAGACCAGACGACATGGACGAGCCGGGCCCAGCAAAGCCCCTCGGACAGGAGGAGGTGATGAATTGAAGTGGCATTGATTTTGGCATGGCCGCTCACTGTCCTCTGTGTATTGTGCCATTGAAAAGCTCGTGCACATCCTGACACCTTTGATTCCCGCAGATCCTCTCTGGCTCTAACGCTCGCTAACAATCTCATGTGTAGGCAGAAGTTGGCACAAAGTGAAGCGGATCACGTAGGGGACAAAGGGGAAGGACGGCGAGGAGGAGGCGGGATGAAATGACCACGAGAAACTGATCGATGATCTGGAGAATCTTCTGAACTGATGCTGAAATATAATGTCATAAGTCTCGTTTGGTGCTTAAATTATAGAATTTTTTCAAGTTATGGTGATTTTGTCCACACTCACTTTGCATGTGCCGTATTTTCTGGACTATAAATCGTACTTTTTTTTCATAATTTGTCCAGGGGCGACTTATACTCAGATATGACTTATATGTGAGGCAGAGTTGTTCAGAAGCGACACTGAGACTGAAAAATTCAGTGGATTTTGTGATTTGCAGTGAGATAAAAATAAAATGTCTGTTCTTGGTCTTGGATTTTGTAGAATAAATTTCCCCAAAAGTGCAACTTATAGTCCAGTGCGACTTATATATGTTTTTCTTCGTATTATGGCATTTTTGGCTGGTGCGACTTATACTCCAGCAACTTAGTCGGACAATACAGTACTATTTAATTTATTTTATTTTATTCTATTTTATTCTATTTTATTCTATTTTTTTATTCTATTTTATTCTATTTTAATTTAATTTAATTTTATTTTTTATTTATTGTTTATTTATTGTTTTGTTTATTTATTGTTTTATTGTATTTATTTTAATCCATTTATCCATTTTATTTTATTTTATCTATCTATTTAGCTGCTTAATTAAAAGTACAGACACTGGAGAAAAAAGCCTCAAAAAACTCAAGTTAAAGTAAAAGCATCACATGAAAAAAAAAAACGACTTAACTTAAGGTACGTGTACTTAAAGAGTAGTATTCGTGCAGATTTTGAGTCGTTTTAAAGCTTCAAATGTGGTGATTTTGATCAAGTTTGTGCTGAATTTTGATTTTTGTTTGCTCAAACTGTGACCCGCTATTCAGCAGGTATCTAAAAACGTACCAATACTCTCAAACGAGTGAAGTAAAAGTAAAACGAATCTAGTTTACAATGTACTTAAGCACAGTACTTTTACTCTGTTAGTCCCACCAGTGTTAATCTGTATTTCCTGTCTCGTTTGTCCTAAAAAACGAATACTACTTTACTTGGAACAACCTAAGTCCGCTTGATTACCTCCCTGCTTCATTCATGCTCCTGGACCATCGCTCAATTTACCAACAACATGACTCCGGCTTTATGACCGGCGAAAAGGCCGTCGATGCCGCTTTTCCATTGATTCAATTTCCTCTCCCTTCTCTGCAATTGCCTCAAATCCCACAGGCCTTAATTCTTTTGTCCACTGGAGCCATAGAAAAGTTTGGCCTATACAAAGTAAATGAGGTCAGCTGGGTCCAATCGGCCGAAAGTGGTTTTTTTAGTCGTGCGGGTTTTTCTGAGATCGACACAATATGAGTTTGTGGAATATCAAAAAAATGTAAATGCATCATGATTTATTGGAGTGTGACGTGTTTCTGTGCAGAGAGACGTGATGATCAGTGACGTCATAGTGAGGAGTGTTGAGGATGTAATGGAGCCTAAAGGAAGACGTTTTTGTCTTATTTTATCTCCTAAAACGATATTTTCTGAGCTTTTAACCGTGTAATAGTAGTTGTTCGCCTAAAGAAATACACATCTGTAGCTCCGTGTGCTTCTTTCAGTAGAATCCTGCATTTTCAGTTCATTCTTCTCTCCTCCGTGCTTTAAAACTTGCAATAATAATGTCTCACACTATTTCAGCTTTATTTAAATGAAACTTCTACAATCATCTCTGGGTTGGGTTATCGTCTTCACTCTGCGCGTCGTCTTTATCTTGAGCGACTTCCTGCAGCTCTAGACTCGAGGTCAGAGGTCAGCGGGGCCCAAACCCAGGCTCCAGACCCGAGGAGACAGAGCCTTTTCTCTGGCAGTTGCCCAGACTATGGAACAGCGCCCCCTACCTGTCAGATCCTCTCACTTAACAGACTGAAAACCCACCTCTCTCCTGGTATTTAACACAAGTTACACAGATCTGAATGGTTTATTGAACTTTGTCTGTGTCGTGTTGTATTTATATTTAAGTTATAGGTTTATTTGTACAGAACAAAATGATTCAAAGTGACAGAAGAAGAAAAGATATTAAAGCATCAAAACATAAATCACAAATAATCATCATAAAACTAACATTTAAAAACAGGAAAGTGCAGAATAAAAAACCTTCAGTCAGATACAGATAAACAAACAGTTTGAGCCTGGATTTAAAACATCGTCAAAGAGACCAGGAAGAATGTTTTAACCAGGACCGGTTTAGTCCTGGTTTAGTCCTGGTTTAGTCCTGGTTTAGTCCTGGTTTAGTCCTGGTTAGCCCTGGTTTAGTCCTGGTTCAGTCTGGTTTAGCCCTGGTGTTAGTCCTGGTTCAGGCTGGTTCAGTCCTGTTTAGTCTGGTTTAGTCCTTGTTCAGTCCTGGTTAGTCCTGGTTAAGTCCTGGTTTAGTCTGGTTAGTCCTGGTTTAGTCCTGGTTTAGTCCCTGTTCAGTCTGGTTTAGCCCTGGTTTTAGTCCTGGTTAGTCCTGCTTTAGTCCTGGTTTAGTCTTGTTTCAGTCTCGGTTTGAGTCCTGGTTTAGTCTGGGTTAGTCCATGGTTTAGTCCTGGTTTAAGTCATTGTTCAGTCCTGGTTTAGTCCTGGTTTAGTCAGGCTTGGTCCTGGTTTCTAGTCTTGTCAGTCCCGGTTTAGTCCTGGTTTAGTCAGGTTTAGTCCTGCTTTAGTCCGGTTTAGTCTTGTTTCAGTCCCGGTTTAGTCCTGGTTTAGTTCCGGTTTAGTCGGGCTGGTTATTCCTGGTTTAGTCCTTGTTCAGTCCTGGTTTCGTCCTGGTTTAGTCCTGGTTTAGTCCTGGTTCAGTCTGGTTTTTAGTCCTGGTTTAGTCCTGGTTCAGGTCCTGGTTCAGTCCTGGTTAGTTCTGCTTTAGTACCTGGTTCAGTCCTGTTTTAGCCCTGTTTATAGTCCTGGTTTAGTCCATGTTTAGTCCCGGTTTAGTCCTGGTTCAGTCCTGGGTTAGTCCTGTTTTAGTCCTGGTTTAGTCATGGTTCAGTCCTGGTTAGTCCTGGTTTAGTCCTGGTTTTAGTCCTGGTTTTAGTCCTGGTTTCAGTCCTGGTTTAGCTCGGGTTAGTCCTGGTTTAGTCCTGGTTTAGTCATCAGAGGTGTGCGATGGCTCGTGGGTCTTTTAAACGTCAGAGATGTTGGTTTTTTTTACTTTTTACGTGACCCAAACCACTGGGAGGGGGCAGACGATGTTGTTTTTAAAACGTGCTAAACCAATAAAATAAATCTGAATTAACTTTTATATTGACTCATGTTTTCATACATTAAATCACAGTGGTAGAAGAATAACTGGGGTTCGTTAAGGCGTCTAGATTATTTGCCAAAATCACCTAGTTGCTCTAAAGCATCTATGTAAATCACCTTCGAATGCCAGGATGTTTGATATTCTCGGCATATAGCCCTGCTAGGACATGATTTGACTGAGCACGCTTGGCACTGATACCTTTAAGTACTATCTCGCCACAGGCATTAAAGGCGCTTTCTTGATTTAGGACTGCTGCCACCCATTCTGAAACATAAAAAGCACCTCAGTTGGGTTGCATGAAGTCGTCTTTGGATTAAAGTGTTCTGCCACTAAATACCATATTACGATATTGTATGGCTCCCATTAATGCGATATGGAGGCTCCTCTCTCACTGTCTCATTGAGCTGTCATCCATTCCGCACAAGGCCATCTGTCTGTCCATTGTTTGCCATTAGGTGTCAGGCGGGCGGACTAATCACTCTGGTTAGCACAATGACAGTTTAGCACTCAGACCGGCTCGTTACGAATGCCTAAGGGTGAGAGTGGCGGGCGGAGGGGACAGTAGCGCCTTCCGTCTCCGTGTAACAGTTTAATAGCCTTCTGTATCTCTGTCCATTTAGCCTGTGGATCCGCTTGTCGGTAAAATGGCATTACTTATACTGCGGGCGTCCCGCCGAACTTTGAGATTTTTGCATGACATAATCTTTTAAATTTTCAGAATATTTCATTATTAAAACATTCCGAAATTAGAAAAATGCGTTTTAGAAGAATCAGCGTGTTGACAGCTCGGGCCAATTTTGTGTAATGGAAGATAGTTTGTTTTATTTTGCCCTTACTTACTTTGTGATTTTCTCGACAGATGAGGCAAAAATATGGGTGAACCATAATTAAGGCGAGTTAATGAGAAAGTGCAGTAGTCAGGTGT
>JAIEZT010000012.1:2466931-2543966 GCA_019594935.1 Periophthalmus modestus | reverse complement strand
GAGGAGGGAGAGGCAGAGGAAGAGAGAGTAGGAGAGGCGGAGAGGCAGAGAAAAGAGAGGATGGGAGGGCGAGGCAGAGGGAGTAGAGAGAGTCTGAGATCAGAGGAGTAAGAGGCAGAGGAGGGAGAGGGGAGAGGTGTGGGCAGCGGAGAAAAGAGAGAGAGGAGGAGAGAGACAGAGGAGCGGAGAAGAGGAGGGAGAGGGGAGTGTACTCTGGTTAAGTGGCTGCAGATCGGTGCAAATATAAAATCAATAGACAGTATCTAAGTCCGACCCCCTGCTGCTCCATCCATAAAGAAATGAAACGATTCTGCGCTAAAAAATGCACGAAGGCACCTCTGCAAACGGGGGAGGATTAACTCACACTCGTCTGATATTTAAAGTAGGTCTGACGGGGAGAGAGTTTAAAGACGCACGCTAAAGTATACGGCTAAAATAAAATCACCGGAATCATCCACAGCAGCGTTTAAAGAAACAGAACGCAGCAGTGCAGTGACCTCCATAGTTTATCTCAGAGACGGAGCTGCTCTTTTAATCACATTTAAGATGAGCATTTAAATGTGATTTTAAATGTGTTTTTAAATGTGATTGTTTAAATGTGATTTTTAAATGTGCTTTTTAAATGTGCTTTTTAAATGTGATTTTTTAAATGTGATTTTTAAATGTGCTTTTTAAATGTGCTTTTTAAATGTGCTTTTTAAATGTGCTTTTTAAATGATTTTTTAAATGTTCTCATAATCACTGCAAGAAACATAAAAAACGCCCCTAGAGTCAGACACGAGCACCACGACTTACAAAGTGCAAACAGTAACATGTACATCAGCAGACACATGTGAAAACTTAAATCACTCCGTCATTATCTGCTGAGGCTCTGTGTCTGTCGGCTGGACTGGAGGAAGTGAAGTGTCTGGGGAGGGGGAAGTCTGGGAGTCGCTAACGAGTGACTCTGCACAATCACTGTTTCCTGCACAATTTATCTCTGTGAGGTTTTTGCTGAGTTGTAAATGTTTAAAGATCAGACAGTGGACAGAGAGCTGCAGGTGGGTCAGAGGTCAGAGGTTAGGGTCAGACAGTGGACAGAGAGCTGCGGGTGGGTTAGAGGTCAGAGGTCAGAGGTTAGGGTCAGACAGTGGACAGAGAGCTGCGGGTGGGTAGAGGTCAGAGGTCAGAGGTTAGGGTCAGGCACAGTGGACAGAGAGCTGCGGGTGGGTTAGGGGTCAGAGGTCAGAGGTTAGGGTCAGACAGTGGACAGAGAGCTGCGGGTGGGTTAGAGGTCAGAGGTCAGAGGTTAGGGTCAGGCAGTGGACAGAGAGCTGCGGGTGGGTTAGGGGTCAGAGGTCAGAGTTCAGGGGTTAGGGTCAGACAGTGGACAGAGAGCTGCGGGTGGGTTAGGGGTCAGAGGTCAGAGGTCAGGGTCACACACTGGACAGAGGGGTGGATGTCACTGACAAACACGACACAAATGACACTAACAAAACAGAGTAAAACATCACCACAAACTGAAGTATTCTACATATTAAAGTACTGGAAAGTCTTTATTCTAATTAATTTGAATGTTTAAAAGGTAGTTTACACTCTAATAACGTCAAAACTGCAGAAATCAGATTATGATCAATTTCAGTTTGGTGCATGTGAATGTGCGACCTTTTTATTTCACTATTGTGTCTGTAAATCAAGACATGAACATTAATAACAGACAGATTCAGGCGTCTTTTTTCCCCGACGTTGCTCCGGTTAGTGTTAGCAACAGGTTTGATTGACAGCGTTGCTAAGCGGACGCTCCCCTCATAAACCAGCGATGCGACTAGTGACGTGAGGTTCATGAGGCTCTGATGTGTCACAGATTTACAAACATATAAACCAGGTGTCAGAACATTTGTCCCCGGGTCAGTTTTCTCTCCCAGTGACTTGGGGCCTGAATAAAAAAGAATTTCAAAATAAAAGTTCCGAAGTCTGTATGAAATAGCTCTAATAGTATGAAATAAAAAAGCTGGTTTTGTATTGTTTTTTTTATCCTTCCTCTGGTTCCTCAGTTTAATGGATTGAAGTCATTAAATTTCTTACCATTTCATACGTCTGGTTGTCTTTGGTCCCTTCGTCTGGAGCAAACCATTTAGCTCCTTTAGCGTTGGTCCTTTAATTATAACCTTCTTTAATATGTATCTTCCTCCATTTTAAAAAGTAGAACAGACAAGAAGAAAAAAGTGAACGGATTGATAAACTTGACTTGCTAACTCTAAATTGTAGTTTGCTGTCACTATTCTGCGGGAGTTACATGAATCCCTGGGCTCACACGAGAGCGCCCCCTACCATGAGGGAGGGTTAACTACGTGCCTCACCCAGACTTTATAGTTCAAATCAATGGATAAATATAACCATTTCATGTGTCTTTATATGTCCCAGATCCATTACCTTGTTTCTTATCCTTGAAGTTGTTGTAATTGTCGTATATTTTTACTTTCTTATTGTAAGTTTTACAAATAAGCCCTGTTCCTAGAAATGTGTGTTTTTTTAGACGGAGCTGGAGGAGGCGCCTGGGGAGGGGGAGCTCTTTCTCTGTCAGTGTTTCGACGGTTTGAAAATGAGACAATAACAAAACAATGTTGAAATGTTTTATTTACACTCGCTGCTATAGCTCGGGGATTTAAAGTCCATTAAAAAGCATCCTCAAAATTCTCCATCACAAACTTTCGCGTGAGTTTAATTAGCACTGAAATAATTGCGGAGCCGACTGCCAGTACGACTTTACGCTCGAGCTGCTGTGATTGGCTGATGAAGTTTTGTGGATTAGCCGTATCAACACCAGAGCGTCGCCCCCTGTGTCGAGAGCATGATAATACAGGGCTCCCTATTCATTTTTAATACCAACAGCATCATTCGATTGTCAGTCAAGTCCCCCGGGAGAATAAATCATCCAATTAACACAGAACTAATGGGCGGGATTTTAATTAGGGCTGTCAACACCCCACTCTCCCTTGTTCTGTGCCATTTCAGCATCTATTCATCTTCTGTAGTCGTTCGCGGGGCCCGTTTTGTGCTCCTGATTACTATTCCACGGGGGGCCGTTTTGCACAGTCATAAACATACAGTGTCACCGCCGCCGCCTCGTGCACACATCCACGAGCGGCGAGGACGCGGCGCCGGGCTCGTAATCAAAGTGATGCTCTGTCAGATTATTGGCGAATGAGAGCGCGGGGAATAGGGAATGTAACAGGCTCAAGCTGTAAACATGGGGGATCCGTGTCACGTAGTATTTACCGAGAGCGATTTTGGTGTGAATGAACCCAGAATATGCCAATTTGGTGAAACAAAACGACATTTTCTGGCACGGAATTGATATTTAAATCAGCTTTTGAAGAGCCACGCAACACACAAACGCATTCCCTCGAATAAATGCGCCGGCTCCAAACACGTTTTCAGTGATATGTTTGATAAGATTTACATTTGGCGAATCCCTCGGCGCCGCAGCGAAACAGATGAAGTCCCCGTTTAAATCAGCCGCATTAATACTGTGGCCTGTTCAGTTCAATTTGTTTTTGTGTGACCCAAAAGCACAACCGTCGCCTCGTAGGGTTTTACAAAATAGTTTTTACTGTGAGAAAATCCGACAATGAAACAGTCAGTGGTCAATGAAATATAAACAGATTAACCAATTTTCACCGGAAATAAGCAAATGGAGCAGCGTCCCAGAGCAGGACTTGTGCTGAGACTCGTCTTCTCGAGCAAAGACGATGTGAAAACTACTTTACACGAGTTTGGAACCAGTGAGCGGCTGGTTAATGGGTGAAAACTTTACCCACTGTGTCACTGACGTCTCTGCAGAGGCCTGAGATAAACTGTTTCATTCACGGCACTTGGGATTTTGGAAAAACTTTAACGTTATTGCTTTGGATGGACGGTATTCAAATTATCTTGGAGTTTTATGGTTAAAAAAAGTTTATTTAAAAATAAAAACTTGAAAACATGCGGTAAACAGCCTTGTTTCACAGATTTGGTTTGAAACTTATATTGTTGGGTTTTAAATACACACCAACATTACGTAAGGCGATATAATGTAATACAGTTAAAATGAATAGATCATTGTTAGTTTTAGTGACGTTAGCGCCTCCTTCAGGCTGATATAAGCAGCGGGTCCAGCAGTAATCGGACCAGAACTGAAGAAGATGAGCAGCCAAATGTTTTCACTTTAAACTTTTGTCCATTTGGCAGATTTGAATTCGTCTTTTGCTGTGGATCGTACCTGGACGACGAGCGATTTCACAAACTGTGCAGATTTCCATGGTTATGCAGGACGTCCTGGGGTCTAGTCACTTCTAGAAATGATCAGATTCAACATTTGTGAATAAACTTTTTGGATATTTCATGATAAACAGGGATGTTTTTTGCTCTAAACTGTGAAAACCACCAATACATATGGAGGCAGATGAGTTTAATGCCATATTCAATTCAATTCATCTTTATTCCGAACTCATGGTCCATTTTTGAAACAAACAGTGACATTTATGTTTTAAAAAGACCCAAAGTGTTCAGTTGAGCAGTGACAAACATCTCGGTCAAACTCGTCCATCGCAACCTCCTCAAGAGCACCCGCAAAGAGCACCCGTAAAGCGTCGTTATCTCTGGAGACAGGCTTTTTTTATTATGAATCCAGACGTGGAGAGATATGATTATGATTTAAACAACATCAACTTACTTTGGGACACTCCAGAAAAGTAATTATATACAATTAAAATCATTAAAAGTGACATAGAGCAGCTTTACCATCATTTTTATTCTATGTGTTGGTTCAGAAATGCAGTTTTTTTAGACGTTTGGGCTCATAACTCTACTAATACAAGGAGAAAACGCCGTTAAACTACCTCAAACTCCACCAAACTCGTTACTATCTGACCAAGAACGCTGCTATAATTCCATCCCAGCGCTGTCTTTACTCCAGAAATGACTGTTTCATATATCCCACCGGGGCCTGAATTCAGTTTGCATCTTCTGCTTGGGTAAACTAGTGACACTGTTCTCCCCCAAAGTGCCCTGTCAGCGCTGGGGTAAACACTGTGACAGACTTAGCCATAGCTCCACTCTCAGTTCCAACTCATTATTTTCCCCAACAGCAACACAATTCAGATGTTTACCGTTGTCGGGCTCAGTGTAGGGCCATGTCTCGGTTTACTCCTCTGACTCTCTGTTAGCAGGTAGAATAATGTGACAAATGGTTTCTACTTTTGGCTTGAATGTGTTGGCATAAACTGGTAGCGTTATCTTAGTGTTTGTCACACTCGCTCCTGTCTTGCGCAGTACAGTGGCTTGTTATAGCTGTATTTCATTAGGTATTTGAAGCATTAAGGTGCGCTGTGCTGATTGTATTAAAATATATGCGACATGTGGGGATATTTAGAGCGACTTTATAGATATAGCAACATAACTGTGGTTAAAATGCACCTAAAAACGCAGCTGGACTAATGATGTACGACCCTAACCTTTGCCATAACTGCTATTACTTACCTTGAGCTAAAGCAGGCTCGTCAGCAGAAAATCGGTCTTTATTATTAATTAGTAGCTCCAATTATTAGCCCCTAAGACCTCTTTACCCTCCCTGACCTAAGTTGACTCCCCTGAGCTAAAGTAACCCAAGTATTTACCTCACAGAGACGTGAAAACACAGAAAACTGATTAAAAAAATGTTATTGAGGATATATTTGATGATATAATCTCACTCTACCAAAACACTGTGTGAAAATGCTGTATTTCTGGACGATAAGTGTCACTTTTTTCATAGTTTGTCCAGGGTACGACTTATACTCAGATGTAAAATGATTAAACTGTATAATTTCACATCTTCACCACACGAGGGGCGATCTAAGCAAAATAAATTTCCCCAAAAATGCGACTTACATATGTTTTTTTTTCTTCATTATTCTGCATTCTTGGCTGGTGCGACTTATCCTCCTGAGCGAAAACAGTCGTCCTTCTGTGGTCCTCAACTTTATTCTGCAGTGATTTGAGTCTGACTCCCTAAACGAGACTGAAAAACACAAACAGTTCAGTTCAGATCTTTTCCCTCTGCTTTGGATATACTTTTTGGCATCCTCGTATAGGAGCGACGCAGGTGAGCCCCTCCCATACTGCAGAGGGTGACAGTTGCCAGAGAAATGATCTCTCTGTCCATTACAGCTCATTTATCACACCGTAAAGCCATAAAGAAGTGCTTCTTCTGCTCTAATGGAGACATTACACACTCACTGTTCAGTCCCTGTCTCATCCATTCTTCACCCTCACACGACGCACCTCGGCTGTGCTTTTGTCTCTTTCACTTTCTTTGAACTCCATTTGTCTGAATATGTTCTTTTTTATTTTAACTTTGTGTTTCTGTTGTGTTAAATGCCTCGAGTGGAGAGGTAGAGTGAGGGCACTGCACGCCCGTCGTCTCCGAAGGATCATAAAGACATCGACACACGCACATCGTCCACAACCAGCGTCCAAACATATGAAATGAGTGAAGAATACGACTTGAAACCTTCTAGAAACCTACAAACTTTAAGACAAAAACCGGTTCACTCAAAGGACAAAACCCTGAGACATGAATGAAGTAATGTGTCTACTCCATTCAGTGTAGTGAAGCGTGGAAAAACTAAACAACAGCTCCATCAGAGAATGTACCAACCCCGTCACAAGAGCAGCTCAGGACCACAGTCTGCAGTACATCTCCTTCTCAAAGACACTAACCGCTTCTTTGACGATAGTGAGGTTCAGATCTGAGCCAGAGAAAAGAAATGGTTTGAGAGGAGAGTTAAAGAAGATATTTTTTTGTTGAGAAAGACAAAAACTCCATCCACAGACCCAAAAGAGAACAGGAGTAGTACAATTAAAGGTTGAATCGGGTCGTTAAAACTGAAACTGGAGCTGTTTGCAGTTTCAGTGTAGTTAGCTCCTCCTTCAGGCAGATACAAGGAATGTCCAGCAGTAAACTGACCAGAACTGAAGAAGAAGCAGCTTCAGTCGTCACTCCTCCAACGATTTGTTCAGTTGACAAATTTAAATTTCATCTCCATCATCATCTGCATGATTGAGGGATAAAGCAGACATCTCTAAACTGCGCCCCATGTGTCGTCTTTATCTGAGCGAGTTCCTGCAGCTCTAAACTCCGCCCAGAGCCCTGAGGTCAGAGGTCAGCTGGGTCCAAAGCCAGGCTCAAGACCAGAGGTGGTGGAGCCTTTTCTGTGGCATCACCCAGACTATGGAACAGCGCCCTCTGCCTGTCAGATCCTCTCAGTCTTTAACACAGTGTAAGACTAGACTCTTCTCCCTGGCATTTAACACTATCTACACAGGATATCTAGGTGTTTTATTGGTGTTTAATTGTTTTACTGTTTGCATCTCTTTGCCTTTATCACATTATCTGTATATTTGTGTTTTGTGAAGCACTTTGGGCAGCTGAAGTTTTTTTAAAATGTGCTATATAAACCAAACTGAACTGAAAACGGCTACAAATACACTTTTAATAACTGCTAAAATCTTGTTCAGAACTCCGAAAACGAGCACAAACTTCATCTTTCCTCTGAACTCGACAGAAGTACACGTGATGTCAAATAAAACAACATAACGAACCGTTTTTCTGAGCACAAATGTACTTGGAACATGTTCAGTCCTTTCGTGTTCTTGCAGTGTCCAGCTGGGGCTCAGGCTGCGCTCGTCCCAGACAGCTGCTCCGTCCCTCTGGGTCCCACTGTCCCGGGTCCACGAGGCGGAGTCAGACCCGGCTGCTCTCAGAGGGCCCGGGCCGGTGGAGGAGTGAGTGGACACTGAGTAAACGGCACCACTGTGGGAGCTCGTAGACGCTGAGTGCACTTCCCTGCTGTGGAGGTGTTTTTCTCGCAGGTTTCTTGTAAAAACAGATGTTTCTGGGACCTGATCGTACCAGCTTTTAGATTTTCTGTCAGTGCCCAGCGGCGGTCTCGGTCTCTCTGGATATTACTCGCCCAAGGGCTTTACTGTTTTGAAGAATATAGACCTTTAAATTTCCTCCATGTTTGTCTGACTACTCAGTTTGTCCATACTGTGATCATAGTGCAGTGGTCACTCGCTATATCGAGGTTCACCTTTTGTTTGTTTCACAGATTTTTTTTGATTTTTTTTTGTGCAGTTTTGCATGCTTTTTTCTTCCATAGTATGAGCATGCACTGTGTTCTGCGTCCTGATTGGCTAAGAGACTGTAGACCATTGTGTTCTGCGTCCTGATTGGCTAAGAGACTGTAGACCATTGTGTTCTGCGTCCTGATTGGCTAAGAGACTGTAGACCATTGTGTTCTGCGTCCTGATTGGCTAAGAGACTGTAGACCATTGTGTTCTGCGTCCTGATTGGCTAAGAGACTGTAGACCATTGTGTTCTGCATCCTGATTGGCTGAGGGACTGTAGACCATTGTCCATCAGTCTCCTCCGTGTCTCCTGTACAGTACAGAATGTGTCAGACAAATTTACATAAATGTTGGATCAGTGTGACTCTGAAGTGCTGTATGTTTGCAAGTTTTCTCCCCGACAAAACCCACAATGTCGATGAAACGTTCTGCACCAACAAAGGCACCGACACCTAAAAGACCAAGGAAGAGCTGACCATCACAGAAAAAGTTGGACTTCTGGACACGCTGAGGGAAAGTAGAAGTTACGTGGCTGTAGGGGGCGCCATTACAGAATAAATGAATCTTCGGTTCGTCACATAAAGAAGGAGGAAAGTAACATCAGGACGACAGCAGCGATAAGTTTGAACAAGGAGCTAAAAGGGTAAAAATGTAACTGCAACAAGACCATCATAAGGATGGAGTCTGTTTAAGCTTTAAGGATCAGTGACTGAAAAAGAACATTATGGGACATTACAGCAACGCCAGGACGAAGAGGCGGAGTCAGAGGAAGAGGCGGGGTCAGAGGAAGAGGCGGGGTCAGAGGAACTGTGAAACACGGCTGAGTCATTATGAATCATTTCTTATGTGTCCAACCTCGTAGGATGATCATTCAAATCAAAATTATTACCGTATTTCTAAAAGTATCATTTGATTTACAGTACAGTGTAGTATTTGGTTTTGTTCTATAATAAAAAAAACTGAGCTTATTTTTTAAATCTACAAAGGTTTGAACTTTGAGAGAGTTTAAACAAGAGAGAAATGTGAGAAAATGTTAATGTCTGTGTGAGAAAAGTGTATAAAGTGTGTGGTGAGGGGTTCTACAGCCTTAAAATATATATAATAATTGTAAAAAATAAAGCTGATACTTGGTGGATTTCGCCTGTTGCGGGTTATTTTTTGGATCATAACTCCGCCATAAACGAGGGGACCCACTGTATAAAAAAAATACGTTTTTTTACAACATTTTTCATTTTCTTTTACATATTTCCCTTCACAAATCAGTGCTTCCTGGAATAATCTAGTAATGATAAGTTTCTGTATGATTTTCGATGTAAACAACCATTCAAACCACAATATAACTCCGATCACGAGCAGAAGAGCGAGCGCTATGCTTGACCTACGAGCATTCAGAAATAATAGGCTGCGAGTGAGACGTGGCCTGAACCCTCCAGAGGGCGAGGAACCGCAGACTGGAAACAAAAGCAGAATTACCATGTTGATTTAGAGACAAAGAGAGGGAGCGAGCGGAGGAGGGAGGGACGCAAAGTGCAACAAATTAAAAGGAAAAACACAGCGGCGTCCTGGAGGAGCTCAAGTGGTAAATGAATATATTGTTTCTAAACACGAGGGGAACCGACGTGACGAGCTGGAGAAAAGCAGCGCAAACAAAAAAGAACAAACACAGGGCGGGTTCGGGACGGAAACGACCTGGAGATGTCGCAGCAGAGGACGTCACATTCACTGTAACGACAAACTGCTGCGTTTAAAACACGTCTCTACAGTGAGCGGCCCTGATTATGCAACTTTTTATATATTTATTTAATGCAACACAGACAACATAGTGACCGTAAATGTACAATAGTCACAAGGGGCAGTGAGACATGACATTTATTTTATGAGTTTATAGACTTAACAGCTTTTTACAATCGTGTGTGACAAGTCTGTGTCGTGTGTTTGTGACATTTCTGTGATTTTGGAGACGGCAGAGGAGAGGCCCAGTACAAGTCATGTGTAAGTGAGAAAGAAATGGAAAAAATAAATAAATAATAATAATAACTAATAAATAAATAAAAATGAATTGGGTATTCATTCAGTGTTCGGTGATTATGCAACTTTTTGATAATTGTCCATTTATTTATTTATTTAATGGCAGACAGACAATTGTGTGTGTGTGTGTGTGTGTGTGTGTGTGTGTGTGTGTGTGTGTGTGTCAGATGCTGCACCTGCTCGGCTTACTGCCTCCTCAGAGTCGAACAACAGCTGAGCTTAACAACTGGTCTAATTAATTTTTAGTATTATTACAATTATTACTGTTATGAATTTATTATTATTATTATTTTATTTATTATTATTATTATTATTATTATTATTATTATTATTATTTTATTTATTATTATTATTATTTTATTTATTTTTTATTATTATTATCATTATTATTATTATTATTGTTATTATTAATTTATTTATTGTATTTTTTTCATCCTCTTTCTTCCCATCTATATTCTCTATACCTTATTTTCTCACTTACGAATGACTAGTATTGACACTCTCCTCTCCCATCTCCACCTTATCCTCCTCCAAAATCACAGACATGTCACACACACAGACAATTGTCCATTTATATATTCATCCCGACTCAGATTCATCGTTTCTTTAGATAAAAATGTGACCTGAGGTGTCACTAGATTAAATATTATCGTAATAGTGTAAAAATAAAAGATACAACAACAAAAAGGTTGATGGTAAATTGCTTTTCCAACCTCAAAACGCTTTACATCCAAGAACCAGTCACACATTCACACACACGGCCGAGGTCAGGCAGGTTAAGTGTCTTGCCCAAGGACGCAACAACAGCTTTTGTCTGTGGGAGCGGGAATCGAACCACCAACCTTCAGATCAGAGGACAAACGCTACTACAACTACTACTACTGTCGCCCTCTTTACTGTACTTTACTGTACTTCTCCACAGTCTGGCATTAACCGTATCTATCACCATGGAGACAAGAAGGTCATAAAGGGTAATTTACCAGTCAGATCTGTGAAGAGGCGACCCCGAACATAGCACGAATGGGTTTTTTCAGTTATTTTTCAGCAACAAACCCAAATAACACCAGTTAAAATCCTACTTTTCTTAACTCACATCCCACATTTAGCTGATAAATTCCTCTCGCAGCGTCGCTCTGGATCGAACCCCGTCATAAAAGAGTCATATATAAGTCCTGTGAAGCGGCCGCTCAATATCTTTCCCAAGGACACATCAGTTAGAACAATCTCTCCGACGCAGGGACACAGCCGCCAATAACCTGCTGAACACAGTCGAACGGAGCCAAGACGCTCCGACAGAGGCGATGTAACACGTCCTCATTACAGGGACCGGAGTGGGCCCCACAAAGCAGGAGGGTCTCAGCCTGCGGGTCGACTACTGCGGTGTACTTCCTCGTCATAGCCTCGTAATTTAAGTGTAATGGAACGACAGAGGATAATACGATACTCCTCAGCGTGTGTGGAGTTTGCATGTTTTCTTTCTGCTAATTTGACATTGAGAACTCAATGTTTCCAGCACAGGACAGAAACTAAAAACACGTTCGGCACATTTTTGGACATATAGTGGTTAAGAACGAGTGTGCAGATTGAGATTTAGTGTGGAATCGTTTGGTTTTTTAGCAAAAATTGGGTCACTTTTGCGAACGATGTGTCGGCTGCGTGATTACGGGTTCAGTTCTTCATCATAAGTGTGATCTTTAGTGGTAGATATGGGACAGACGGCAGCAGCACGAGCGTGGTCCACACTTTTTATTTCTTTTTCAATCATTTTCCAAAGTGCATTGTGCAGCTGGAGGTTTGAGGAGCAGCAGAACTTGGTGTTTCGATCTCAGTCACTTTTTATAATACCGTCCCACTGACTAAAAATAGGTGTTTAAAAATAACATTTGCACTTTAAAACTCTTAAACCTCCATAAAACCAAATAAATCTATAAACCAAATAACTTTTATACATATATACACACACATAAAAAACCCCATAAACTCTTCAAACTGCACATTCCTCGCCCCTTGGTCCTGCCCCGGAACCTTTTTAAAGGAGCTCGTTTCACTGGGGACGTCTTTGACACCGGGACACGAGGACACAGGGGCGTTACACTTCTTAAAACACTTAAAAAACATTCATAAAACTGCACATTATGGACTCACAGCTTCAGTTAAAATGCCTCTGTGCCTCCAGATTTACAACTGGGTAAAAGAACAGACGAGTTAAGTTAACATTTTAAATCCTTTGAACATATTTGCACTTAAAAAAAAATAAGACAAAGTGCTGAGTTTTATTAAAGTGTAAGTTCGAATCTGAGACTTTTTATTGCCATTGCCAACTACGAACTTACTTTGGAGATAAACTGCAACATAAAACACTGAATAAGTACAAATAAGAAACAGATATGCTTAAAATAAAATACTTAGAGGTTGATTTATGCAACGACATCAGAGCAGTGCAGACCTGACTTATTAAGGTGAGCGGTGTCAGTTTTTCTTGGCCCATATACCCTTAAACAGCACTTTTTATTGTACATTTCTGAAAATCTACTTGAACAAGGCCATATCAAATATTTATCGTGCACACACAATGGGCCACATGTCGAGGAGATTGTGACGTACCACAGACGCACTAAATGTGGACAAACTCTCTGTTAAAGGGATTCATTGTTGGAATAACCTTCTTCTGACAATAAGAGAAAGTTCATCTCTGTCACATTCAAACTGTGCCTTACACTGAGGGAAAACCAGGTCTGTGAGCACTTTTCGCTGCTTTTATTGTATTTTTGTCATGTCTATGTTGTATTTTTTGTGGCATATTTACCACAGATGTTCATTAATATGCGCTGTCCCTATCAAATAAATAAATGTGGCCCTTAATGAGAAAAGTTTGGACACCCCTGAGCTAAATGTCAATGGTACAGATTTTATAAAGTGTTCACGAGACCAACAGCGGAGGAGAAGAAACTGTTCTTATGACGAGACGTTCTGGGCCCAATGGATCGTGCAATTTAAAGTGAAAGGTGCTGTGACTCTGAGTAAGACTGAAATTACGATATAAAAGTAGCTATGGTTGAATGTAACTGGCTGTAGGCACATGCAGGTTGTAAGAAATGTTCGTTTCTGGTGTGAGTCAGAAGGTTTAATGAGGTCCACACGGGTAAAGTGAACAAGGAAGCAGCAGACTCTCAGGAAAGGACAGAAGAGAGTCCTACAAGTCGAACAAGGTGAGTGTTTTACAGCCCTCTCGTCGTGGGGGTCACACAGTCCTGGGTTAAAGGGGCTACAGATAAGAAGTGGCTTTAATCACAAGACCAGAACTGAAAGCATGATTTTATTTAACTCTTAAACTGTGTCTTAAACATTGAGCTAAACTTGTTTATCTGTAAGAATGAGACAAATGCTTATTTTAAGATGTCTTCACCAGAACCAGCTGCTTTTGTCACCTGTTACTAGTATCTATTTTAACAAAAGGTCTTGAAAAACGTCTTTTTTAGTGACTGCGAGCATCTGTCAGCATCGTATTTTACCTCAGCTACATCCATTTATGACCTTATATGGACAGTATGTAAAAAGAGTCCAGTTTTCCATAGATCGTACCTTTCTGGAGCTCTAAATACTGGAGAACTCCCTTGAAACACAACGCATCTGTCTGTAACTCCTTCATCTGTTCAGACAAACTTCTTTCCACTCTCTACCTGGTCTGCGATCTCTTCCTTCACGATTACAAGAACAAAGGTGTTATGTTCTTGTCCACAGGTTCTTCTCTGGTCTCCATAGCGTCCTGCTGATCCTCCACGCCTCCATATCCACTCGAGTAAATCAAGAAACCAGTTTGGAGTAGTCCCACACTGGAACTTCTACGCAGATATAATTCAAATGTAATTATTCAGACACAATCGTTGGGTCAAATATGTTTCGTTGTGTTTGGAGCATCTGCCTGTAAAGCCTTCTCATGTTTTATGACCCTCCAGGGCCCCGTAGTCTGAGGGCGTCATGTTTATGTCCCATCAATATTCCATCGCAGGAGAGCTTTTATCCCCATTAACCCGAACATCTTGAACACCTGCATCTGCACACGAGCACACGCCACGATCTGATGCAAATCCTCCAGCTCAGTCCATCCACAAACCCACTGCTTCACTGCATAATCACAGACACATCATCGAAAATTCATGACGGGAGAATTACTTCCACAAAGCTGTTGCAAAATTTGGAAAACAAATGATACGGGGTGTCTATAAAGTCTTTTTACAGTTTTTAAATTGAATTACAAAGCCAAGTGATGAGATGTATTAATTAGATTTGTTCTATTGTCTCTGAGGTTATAAAAGTTTTAATCAGTTTTGTATTTCAGGCGTTTTGTTGATTAAAGCATAATTTTGAATAAAACCCTAAGAAATGGCTCCTCCTCAAGAGAAAGCGCAGTGTTTAGTGGGTTCTATGCAGAAACCGTGAATCGAACTAAGATTTGAGACATTAAACTAAAACTAAAGATACAGACGTGATTGAAACATTGATGAGTCTCTGCTACAGCGACACGCCAAGAAATCCAGTCTCGTCTTGTCACGTCGTGCCACAAATGGAGCCTGCTGTGGAAAAATTACTATTCTAGATGAAAAGTAGTTCATTTGCGAAGCTTGGTGAGTTTTGAAATACCAAAAAAAAAAAGGTTTATTGTTTGTTACAGCAGATACAGACGGGACAGGGCCCAGGCCTTGAAATTTTTCTGCGTCTCAAATCTCTCCAGCTCCGTCCTCCCTGAACCTCTGAGTATTTATCCAAGAATGACAAAGCTGCTGGTGACTTTAGTTTCTGTCATGATCCCTGTGTCTTGCTCTTTCCCTCCCTCACCTGTCTGAGCCTGGAGCTGGGCGGTGTTCCTGCGCACCTGGAATCCATCTAGATAAGAGAAGCCAGGACTCTACACTCGGGGGCAGATCGTCTGTTTGTCTTCGTGCTCATTTGTCTGTGTGTCTGCGTGTCTTCGTGTTCACCTCCAGCTCCTTGGACCAGGTCTGGACTCCCGCCTTCGACCTTGTTTCCCGACACCGACCCTGCTCATGGAACCAGCTCCGCAGCCTTGCCTCTGACCCTGCCTCCCTGCACCGGTACTGTACTCCTCGTCTTTGTCACACTGCAAACACTTCCCCGAGTTCTGCATTTCTTGGTCCCTCTTGCCCGTTTGTTACGACAGTTTCACACCTATGAGATAATGAACTTTGACGCTTACACAGGTAGAACAGCACAGAGTTTCACACGTGTTAATATCAGGTCTGGGTCTCTTCATTTACTCTTCATTTTGCTTTGAAATTAGTGCATTTAAATTTGCATCGCAGTGACATAAAGGTGTGTTAAATTAGGTCAAAAACTATGGAAAGTACTGAGTAAAATAGAAAAAAATGCGATTAAAATATCTGATCAACTGCCTTTTTTATGAACACCTTGTATTCCATAAACAAATTACCAGCACGACGTTTTTATGGAGAAAAAATCAAACCAGCTTGAAAAAGTCCAACCACCTGCTTCAAGTTTATGACAGCTGCTGTGCATAAAGTCAAAAAATATAAAAGTACGGTTATATTTTTGAGACAAATAGATGCGAAAGGTGAATTTGGTGATTAAACGGATTAAACTGCAACTTAAAACAGCTGAGCGTGTCCTGAGGGAACCGAGACGTGGTAGAAGATGCAAAATCAGGACAGAAGCACATTTTTCTGAACTTTGAGTCTCGTTTTAAATGAAAATACCATCACAATGCACGTATTTTGAGCTATAAATCGACTGAACGTCTTCGAAACGGCTTAAAACACCCTTCAAAACCAAATCTAACGACTATTTTCTGAAGTAAACACGACTTTCGAGCGTAACTTCCACTGAAACCCGCAGTACGAGCGAGTTTTACAGTCCCACACTCACATTAACAGCTGACCTTTCTCTTAACAACGCTCCTCACGGAACAAGCCTCTCAAACAGTCAACAAGTACAAGAAAAACAAATTAACGCCGAGATGCTAAAACTCTGCTCGGGTAATTCGTCCACTCCAGTGCGTACGGGCCGCTTTAAGAGAGCGAAGTGGAGAGGCTTTCAGAACACGGCGGCCATCTTGGATAATCAGTGACTTTAATTATGCCGCGTCTCCTGAGAACATATTATCTGTGAGGAGAGCTGAAGAGGGGGAAAGGAAGTCTCTGCGGGTACGAAAGGTTGCCATGACAAATACGATTTTTGTTGAAAGTCAAAACACACTTCATGAAGTAACCGATGTGGAGTTAAAGGAGACGTGTGCTGCTTGTTCAGGTGCGTTTAAAGCTGCCGTGTTATGCTGTTTCCTCGTCACAAACAGACCTGGAGTTTTGTTTCATTCACACACGTTTAACGCACAAACCCTGCAGATTTAGGATGAGTTCTTCTCTCAAACTGAAAACGATCTGTTCCACCTTGTGATGTCATCATGTGGTGATACAGGAAGTGTTTTTAAACTCCGTACATGTTGGCTAGACTCATTTGGATCATTTCAGCTCTGGAATTGCCTGAACTAAAGGTAAATGGAGCTGTTAACTTGAAAACTACCACTTCATGACATCACAAGGTGGAACAACGCCTTTTGAGCTTTGGAGATGTTACAGACTAATGATAAACTTACTCAGACATGTGAATGAAACAAAGCACAAAAACACGTCTGTTCTTGAGGAGGTAACGACAATTCTAACATGACTAAAAGCTCACAACAATATATATATACAGTTGTCCGTCACTATATCGTGGTTCACCTTTGGCGTTCTTGCTGTTTCGCGCATTGTGTTCTGGCAAGGCAAGGCAAGGCAAGGCAAGGCAAGTTTATTTGTATAGCACAATTCGTACACAAGGTAATTCAAAGTGCTTTACAGAATAAGAAAAAACATTAAAATCACACAAATCAAACATGAATAATCACACATAAAATTGACATTAAAACATTAAAACAAAAGAGTGCAGAATAAAAATAAAATCCTCTCAGTCATATGCACAGATAAACAGAACCGTTTTGAGCCTGGATTTAAACATTGTCAAAGTAGAGGCCTGTCTCACATCTTCAGGAAGACTGTTCCAGGTTTTAGCTGCATAAAACTGAAACGCTGATTCCCCATGTTTAGTCCTGACTCTGGGCACCAGCAGGAGGCCGGTCCCTGAAGTCCTCAGAGTGCGAGATGGTTCATATGGCACTAACATGTCAGAGATGTACTTTGGACCTAAGCCATGAATAGACTTGTACACAAGCAGAGCTGCTTTAAAGTCTATTCTTTGAGCTACAGGAAGCCAGTGCAGAGACCTGAGCACAGGACTTATGTGCTCGTACTTCCTGGTTCTGGTCAGGACCCGAGCAGCAGCGTTCTGGATGTACTGCAGCTGTTTTAAGGCCCGTTTGGAGAGGCCAGTGAGCAGGCCGTTACAGTAGTCTAACCTACTGGAGACAAATGCATGGATAAGTCTCTCTAAGTCTGGTTTTGACAGTATACCTTTAATTTTTGCAATGTTTTTTAGATGGTAAAAAGCTGCAGATGTTATTCTGCGTCCTGATTGGCTGAGGGACTGTAGACCATTGTGTTCTGCGTCCTGATTGGCTGAGGGACTGTAGACCATTGTGTTCTGCGTCCTGATTGGCTGAGGGACTGTAGACCATTGTGTTCTGCGTCCTGATTGGCTGAGGGACTGTAGACCATTGTGTTCTGCGTCCTGATTGGCTAAGAGACTGTAGACCATTGTGTTCTGTGTCCTGATTGGCTGAGGGACTGTAGACCATTGTGTTCTGCGTCCTGATTGGCTGAGGGACTGTAGACCATTGTCCATCAGTCTCCTCCGTGTCTCCTGTACAGTACAGAATGTGTCAGACAAATTTACATAAATGTTGGATCAGTGTGACTCTGAAGTGCTGTATGTTTGCAAGTTTTCTCCCCGACAAAACCCACAATGTCGATGAAACGTTCTGCACCGACAAAGGCACCGACGAAGGTTTGAACTTTGAGAGTGTTTAAACGAGAGAGAAATGTGAGAAAATGTTAATGCCTGTGTGAGAAAAGTGTATAAAGTGTGTGGTGAGGGGTTTTACAGACAAGAAACATATAGAACAATTGTACAAAATAAAGCTGACGACTTTGCGGGTTATTTTTAGAACCCTACGACTCGTATTAAAGTCTGATTTTAAATATCAGTACAGAGCTGTTTGTGGACATAGGGAGTCGGTGAAAAGAGCCGTTTCCTAAGCCTCTATTCCAGGACTACACAGAATTACCCAAACATGCATGAATCAAAAGAACTACAGCTCTGACTGAAGATAACACGTTTAAAACAGCGTTAACATGGTTAAAAGCTCTTTAAAATTGAGAACTAATTGGAAGCAGCTGCTTTGACGAGCCCCGAGAGGTTTATGGCCTTATCTTCTCCCAAGTTTTCCAAGTTTTTTTATTTCACCAAACACATTTCTGTTTTTAGTTTGGTCATTTACGGTTCAGTGGAGGAAACGATGTCCCGGTTTCGGTTGGTGAGGGACAGTTCAGTAACAGATGGTGCCTCCTGTAGTCTATGGCAGCTAGTTGGGTTGCCATGTTCAGTTAGCGCAGCCCACTAACTTTACGAACTCCAATAGCCAAAAAATAAATCGTATATAACTTTAATTTTGAATAGAACAGCCTGACAGCGCTCCAAGACTGTACCAAAACTCCATCTGTGTAAACGTAACTCATTTAGTGCTACTTTTTGCTTTTATTATGGTCCAATTTCATGTATTTTTGCATCGACTTTAAAAAAAAATCTATTTCATCCACAAAACGGTATCAAATATGGCACAGCTGAATTTTAGTCCTTGTTTTTCCGATCCAACTTTCCGGGTAAGTTGGAGGAACTTTTACTGAAGTGAATATTCATTGTGACAAAGTGGGACAGGAACCAGAAGAGAAAGGACAAAGACATCACACACTAACTGATAGCAGCCACATTAAAGCTCGCTCCTGTAGCTGCCGGCAACACTCCGTAGGAACGAGGGAACAAAGGCGAGCCAGAGGAGGGGAGCGATAAGCAGCCGATCTTTTATTATTTCAGAGGTGGTAGTTTTGGTTATCGCACGAGGTCTACGGCAGCCGCGCTCCGTTCGCTCAACACTTCCTGGACACGTTTCACATTTTCCTGAGAGAACAGCTCAGATATGTGTCTGATATCACAGATTACT
This sequence comes from Periophthalmus modestus, assembly GCA_019594935.1. Taxonomy (NCBI): domain Eukaryota; kingdom Metazoa; phylum Chordata; class Actinopteri; order Gobiiformes; family Gobiidae; genus Periophthalmus; species Periophthalmus modestus. Next base: position 2,524,621 of record JAIEZT010000012.1, on the reverse strand, counting down.
GCACTTACAGGGAAATAACCTGCATTTCAGTGAGGCGCAGGCAGAGGAGGTCATCACAGAGAAAAAAATAATGAAGTGGTTATATTTATTTAATGATTTGTTCTATAAAGTTATTTTCTATATATATATATTTTTTTAATTCAAAATCGCTGAATTTTTACCGCCTCATGTTAGGGGGCGCTCGTGAGCCCAGGGATTCATGTAACTCCCGCAGAATAGTGACAGTAAGAGACAATTTAGAGTTAGCAAGTCAAGTTTTTCAATCCGTTCACTTTTTTCTTCTTGTCTGTTCTACTTTTTAAATGGAGGAAGATACATATTAAAGCTCAGTTTTCTAAACTGGACTTTGGGTCGAAGCAGGAGGTTAGAATTAAAGGACCAACGTTAAAGGAGCTAAAGGAGCTAAAGGGTCACACACGACACATTTAAAGGAGACGTACTACGATGTTTCTGGTCTGTTATAAAACTGTTTCCTCATCACAATCAGACCTGGAGTTGTGTTTTGTTTCACACGTTTAATACACAAACTCTGCATTTTTAGGTTCAGTTCCTCTCTCAAACTGAAAATGTTCTGTTCCACCTTGTGATGTCATCATGTGGTTATACGGGAAGTGCTCCACTGTGTTTTTAAACTCCACACAGCTTCGCTAGAATCATTTGGATCATTTCAGCCCTGGAATCGCTTGAACTAAAGATAATAGAATCTTTTAACTTAAAAACTACCACTTCATGACATCACAGGGTGGAACAGAGCGTTTTGAGCTTTGGAGCCTGGAGATGGGACACGACTGCTTTTTTCTGGCTGCATTTGAGACGTTTTCGCTCGTTTCTGTTTCTAGCTAAACATTTCTTTTGCCAATTTTCGTTCAATATGGTGATCTTGATTATAAACAGCTCAGACGTTTAATCAGTGCCATTTAACAACAAACTCACAAATATCTCCAACCCCGAGCTTTTCCTGACACAAAACTGACTGGAGACTTCTTGATTAAAAAGACCCAAGCATAACGTTGATGATTAGACGTTTCTGAATGAATTATAATTTGATTAATAGCTTAGCTTAAATAACCTTTGAGTCGAGGCTAAACTCAGCTGCACCGTCCCCGTTTCCACACAAAACTCGCTTTGCTTTTTGGCCCGAACGAGGAGCCACACAAATGCGATGTGAAAGCGTGTTTTTCTCACATGACGCCCGTGAAAAGTGCAGCTGTGGCCACACGCCTCACCTGACGAGACCTGACCGCCCTCGCTCCCTCGCCGCCAGCTCGTCTGAACAAAGAACTATCGACAAATGGAGCTGTGAGCGATATGTTTAAATGCACCCGCTCTTCAAACGACGTCGTAAAGCATCTATTTTTATGGAAAAATGAGCTGCTGCACAAAACCCAGCTTCTTCTTCACTCACGGTCACGTTTTTATACAGCGGTTTCCAACTTCAAGTCGCTCAAAGTGGTTTACGTCAAGGAAACACTCACTTATTCACACAACGACAGTGCAGAATTCACTCCTACAACTCCTTTTGCAATGGATCAAACCTGGACGATTGAAGGATTGGACAGACATCTACCAACGATGTTCTTGTTTAGAGGTTTCGAACCATCTACCTTCAGGATCAGAGGACAAACACTCTTCTAACTGAGCTGTGGTTGCTCATGGACGAACTGGAGCTACTGAAAACTGCACTGAAGTCTTCTCAAATTTGAAACAAGTTCTTTTGTTGAGCCACACTATTCCACACTTGGGCCTTAGGCCTTACATCACCTCGTCCAAGTTGTGATCCCTGCAAGGTCAAAGGTGATCTGGCCTTTGAAACAGCCAATCTGAGGAGATACGATGGCGCTCCCCTGAGAAAAGTTACACGATGCACCTTTAAAACTCTCTTGTATAATCTGGCCTTTGTACAGAGTGGCCCAAAAGTCACTGACACTTTTAAATCTTCAGTCACTCCTATAATTCTTAAGTTAGACTCACCAAATTTCAGCAGTAGATAAACTGAACCTTCCGACATTTTTGGCAATATATACGGTTATAATTGTTCACTTACACTTGAACTTATCACTACATAAACTAGGGGAAGTAAAATGAACCAATTTGGCTCTTATTTGATCCTTGATATTATGTTTTAAGTCGTTGTCTGAGGTTTATTCACAAACACCTTTTCTTTAAGAAGAAATCAGGACTAGTCAGGTCTGTGGAGATCACATACTGCCCCTTGTCTGTGAAAAACACTTATTATTCCTTTAATGGCATTTACTCTTGGGGCATCTCTGGTATTAAAATGTCGACGGTAACACCGCTGGGTTTGTGAATTTGACCCATGTGACTCAAAGTACCACTGTACAATGAGGGTTCGTTCCTCGGTGCTGGATTTGCTCAGATTAATGTCGGAAGAGTCGTTCTAAATGCTCTGAAAAAATAAAATAAAAATATTTAGAAACAAAAGAGTTATGAGTTTTTTTCAGCTGTCAGTGACTTTTGGGCCACGCTGTATAACTGTTGTATTCCAGTTCTGTGTCTATTTTATTTTATTTCTGCTTGTCTTAAATGGAGTTTATTATCATGCACACAATAAAATAGACACTGAACTGAAAGACAATAGTCATACAAAGGCTAGATTATAAAAGGGAGTTTTAAAGATGCACTGCGTCACTTTTCTGGGGGGAGTGTGAGCGTATCTCCTCAGTTTGGTTGTTTCAAAGCTGAGACGTCTGGACTGAAAAGGCTACATGACCTTTGACCTTGCACAGATCACACCCTGGATGAGTTTCCGTGTTATTTTATTTGATTTCTTATTTCCGTTCTCTTAAATAGAGTTTATTTGCATGCACACGGTGTTTCAAATCTCACAAATGTGTAATCAGGAAGCTATAAAAATAAAACCTCTTCAGTCTGATATTGTATAACATAGAGTTCTAATGACTGTAATGTGTCGATACTGAGAGCCAGAAACTATCCCCACAATGCACCACCCACACGGCAGCGCGAGAGCCAAGGCACGACAGGGGGAGAAACGAGATGGAGGGGATGGGAGATTATGAAGCTGTGCGGAGGAGAGAGGGAAGGATAGAGAGAGGAGTAAAGTCGGAGGAGTGCGATGGAGATGAGAGGCAGAGGGGGCAGCAGAGGGTCTGGTGACTACAGCCTCCCTGCTTCCCTCCATCTTTGATCTAAATGTACTTTGGCATTTCTCCTCTCCTCTCCTCAGATGCAATTAGACTGCTCGCTAGCCAAGCAGACGCAGATGAAATGGCTGCTTAATGACTTCCTCGGCAACCCGCCCCGGCAACGCAAACTCCATCTGGAGCCTCCTGTTCCCTCCTTCTTGCCTCTTTCTTCACTGCTCTCTCCGTCTCTCTGCTCACTCGTCTTTTTGTCATTCTCACTTTGACTTCTGTCAGTTTATCCGTGTTTGTTTTTAGAGCTGGTGTTTTTCTCTCTTCTGTATGTTCAGATCTTTCACGCTGTGACTCCACCGACTGGGACTTCGCCGAGTCCCTGGTGATTATAACGACGGAAGAGCAGAAACTAAAGGCAAAACATCAACAAATCATCAACTGCAATTAACTGCAGCTTTAAAGGGTTTTATACGACAGTGTCTCACAGTCACAGCGTCGTCCGACTCTCTGAAGGTGCTGGAGAGATTCCCGCTCGGACTGATTCTGTTCTGTTTTGTCTTATGAAAGTGGTGAGTGTTTGTGATGGTCGACGGGGCCAGTGGCGCAGATCAGCAGCCTCACTTCTGTCACTCTACCTCAGGGCAGCTGTAGCTACAAAAGTATCTCACCACCACCAATGAAAGCATGATTTTTGTAGCATTGTTTTACTCTTAAACCTTGTGTTACATTGAGGTGAACCTGTTTCAGAGGAAAAATGGAGGGGAAAATGGGGGGAATTTGGCTGGAAAACTTTGACTAGATACTTTATTACCCCATGTCAGATGACTCACTGAGACAGAAATCCTCCCATCTGCTGGAGAAAGTGCGGAAACCAACGAGCGGATCACTTAAATATTCTGTGGGGCTGATTAAACAACACTGCAGTGACATTCGTTTGCAGGACATATTCAGACAAAACTGTTTTTTTTGGATGTGAACCACAGGACTGGATGAAGAAGGATAAATGTCTGTTTAGCGCCTTGTTAGCTGCTAGCAACAAAGAAATGGGTATATCACAGGAACGACCAATGTGACAACACGGTGGGGAAATAACATTAGACAATTATAAAATGGATGAGGTTGGCTTGTGTCTTGTTGGGGAAGTAGGTTGGATATAAAAATGTAAAAAGGCCCAATTTGATTTAAATAGATGAACGATGTGCAGTTGGTGTTCGCTCCCTTTTCTTCCATTTGTTCTGTTTTCTGTCTTAAAAATGTATAAATAAAACAATGCGACACAGACTTATTTTAAGACGTCTTCACTGGAACCTGCTACTTCATCTTCAGGTTGAACCGACGCCTTGTAATCCATCTTTTCAGTGACTCTGAGCATCTTTTTAGTGACTGTACGACCATCCTGTAAACGGTTCATGCTCTATACATTTACGACTTTGTAGGGACAGTGTGTAAATTTAGTTTAAGTCCTTATAGGAGCAGTTTTCTGTAGATAGCACCTTTCTCAGGGCATAAATACAGGAGGCTTCTTTGTGATATAACACATGTACCTGCTGTTTGTACTTACACTTCATTCAGTTCTACCTGGTCTGGAGTGAATGAATATCTGCCACCATTCAGTCCATCTAAGTATGTTTTAATAGTATCTGCTCTGACTATCGCCCGCGCTTGTATTTTATAATGAAATGTACAGTCGTCCCTGTTTTCCTCAGGTCTCCGTGGACTCGTCTCGTCTCTGAACAGATGGGGACACGTGCACATACTCAGTGATTTACCGACTCTCCCCGGGACGTTCAATCTGCAGTTGTGATATTAATGAACATGTTGCGTCTGTGGACAGTGTGGCTGACTTCCACTGTTCTGTCGGAGTAATTCTCGCAGCACAATCAGGCAAAAGTGCAGCGGCTATGTTCGGTTTGCAGTGCACCAGGTTCATGTCGACAGTTCTACGGCCTCTTCATAAACTTTTCGCTTAAAATAATTTGTTTGCGAGATGGATTTGCATTATCATCCTTTATGTAACTGATTTATAATTGAAGCGTGTACTGCAGAGGACTATTAGGCAGCATAAAAGCACAGCACTTCTGCCATTATCACTGGTCCATCCGTGGTTGTTTAAAGATCATTTTCTTTGCGGCAAATACAGGAGTCTAAGTCTGACGAAGAAGGAAAGAACAAAAGAAACACTTGAGCGAGACAGTAGGGCCCTTAAAGAAGTGAAACGTCTTCAGTCCAACCACGTTTTGTCCAGTTGACAGATTTAACTTTGTCTTTTATTAAGAAAATAACAGTTGAGATATTTTGTATAAGCAGCTACTGACGTCAAATACACGAGGCAAGTGAGAAATAACTTTGGACCACTGCAAAACTGCGATGAACCAGTTCAGTTTTCACATTTTTAAGATGATAAATCAGGTACAGCGACTTTAATCTTTCAGCTCTTGGATCAAATAAGGATTTTCACATTTAGATCTTCACATTTCAATCGTCACATTTGGATCTTCACATTAGGATCTTCACATTTGGATCTTCACATTTGGATCTTCACATTTGGATCTTCACATTTGGATCTTCACATTTGGATCTTCACATTTAGATCTTCACATTTAGATCTTCACATTTGGATCTTCACATTTGGATCTTCACATTTGGATCTTCACATTTAGATCTTCACATTTAGATCTTCACATTTAGATCTTCACATTTAGATCTTCACATTTCAATCGTCACATTTGGATCTTCACATTAGGATCTTCACATTTAGATCTTCACATTTAGATCTTCACATTTAGATCTTCACATTTAGATCTTCACATTTGGATCTTCACATTTGGATCTTCACATTTGGATCTTCACATTTGGATCTTCACATTTAGATCTTCACATTTCAATCGTCACATTTGGATCTTCACATTAGGATCTTCACATTTAGATCTTCACATTTAGATCTTCACATTTAGATCTTCACATTTAGATCTTCACATTCTCCGGGGCAGGACGTCTGTGTGTCCGTCAGTCGTCCAGGTCTGATCCATAGTAAAAAGATCGATATTAGATCCTTACTCCGAGACCCTGTATCTCATCCAGACTCACATCTCCTCTTCATCTCTCATCGTTTGTTCTATTTATGTTCACCACAAAGTCGAACCATTGAATGTTTTGTTTTGTTGAAGTGTCATTTGGGAATGAAAGGCTTGATTTGAAATTGGCTCACACTTAGAGCTGGAGTTTGGAACAGCTGAGATTAATTATGAGAGCCATCTCCAGATTAAAAGAGCCTGATTAGCTCACTGTAATTGATCCCATCAATTACAGCTTTGATTGGCTGTGACATTGACGACCATTTCTCCATCTGTGTGTGTCAGAGCTGCACTCGGAGCCTCGGCTTTTCTGCTGTTTTAACATAAAGTTGCATCATCTATTTTTCATAATGTGGGGAGAAAATACTTTGACTCGGGAGGGTTTCGTTTGTCACTTTCAATTATTTCTCGAGAACATTGCAGGTATTACTGGAAGAACAGAGGACAAAGACACAAAGTAATGTGTCTGTGCTGCTGTTTTTGCAAAGAAACTGGGAATTGACCCCTCCACCGTGGCAAATGTATTCAAATGTACAAATACTTAACATAAATAGACCAAGCGTGCTTCTTATTTATGGCCAGTTAAACATATAAGATGGAACAGGCTGCAAGCATGTCCTGTATTTAGAAAAAAAATATTTATGTATCAAGAAACATGTTACTTTTATTTCTTCACTTCCAAATAACAAATCATAACGTATTTATTTTATTTTTTATTTAATTTAATTTAATTTAATTTTTATTTAATTTTAGTTAATTTAATTTATTTTGTATTTATTTTATTTTATATTAATTAATTAATTTATTTATTTTTTATATATTTATTAATTAAATTTTTTATATATATATTATTTATTTTTTTTAGGAGCTTCTTGCTGACACAATTTTTTTGGACCAGTAACACATTTTATGATTTTAATTAAAACATTTTTTTAAAGCACAAAAACGAGCACATTCCAACCATGTTTTAACTTTCACAGAAAATAACCAAATCCAAACTTCCCATTGCTCCAGGTTTCTCACGTTGCATTTTGAAAACAAATTTAAAATTTCAAAAACATTTTAGTCCGAAAGTCTTCACACATGATCCGCGGCTGAAACCCAAAAGTCCTGCAAAGAAACTTCAAAGTCCATTATGAACCTGTCCATAAATGTGATACGAAGAACTCTGCCTGTCCATTTATTTTTTACTTTCATTTAATTTTCCTTCCAAACCTGAACTATTTCCTTCCTCAATCTAACTTTGTGTGAAATAAACAAGCGACTCACACTTTATTTATAAACCCAGCCTCTCTCTGCAGGGTTTAAAAATACACATAGTACACAAAGTATTTCTCACAAATACCTCGGACACACAGCGCGGGTTTGTGGGTCTGGAATCACTGAGGGACCACCACCGACAAACTCAACTAAATCAATTCAGGTAATGATGGGCCGACAGACCGCGGCCCGCTTCTATCTCTTAATGTGTGTGTGTGTGCGTCTGCGTGTGTGTGTGTGTGTGTGTTTGTGTGTGTGTGTGTGTGTGTTTGTGTCCAGTGAGCGAGGCACTTTCATAAATATTGAACAGTTATCTTAATGCTTCATTATAGGTCTGACTCACAATGGCCAGGCTTTGTCCTTTTGACTCTTTGTTTGGGACTCTTTGCTTATATTAGAAAAAGCTGGCTCGTCTCTCCTCTTATATTATGGCCCAGCTATACCTACTGCCCTGAATTAATGACCTCACCGTCGAGGGGCAGGCTGTTTGTGCGTGTGTGTGTTTGTGTGTGTGTGTGTGCGGACAGGGATTTATCGCACTGTGCGGACTAAAATCTGTCCACAGCAAAAATCTGTTAAAGTTCAGATGGGTTACAAGAGGTTAAAGTTGTTTAATATGCCAAAAAATATACTAAAATAAAAGCCTGTTTGTTCTGCTATGATGTCTCAAAAATAAAAGAGTGGATGCTTTTACAGCCTCATCAAATCAGTAACATCTGCAGCTTTTTACCGTCTAAAAACATGAAAAAAGAAAAGTAAACTGTCAGACTCAGACTTATGCTGCGTTTGTCTCCAGGAGGTTAGATACTGCAACGTCTCACTGGCCTCTCCAAACGAGACTTAAGACAGAACAGAACATCCAGACAGAACACTGCTGCGAGAGTCTGTCTAGAACCAGGAAGTACTTCACACATGTGTCCTGTGTCTCTGGCTCCTGTGGCTCAGAGACTTTAAAGCAGCTCTGTGTGAACAAGTCTCTCCATGAACCAAAGAACATCTCCCACATGTGAGAGCCACAAGAACATCTCACACTCTGAGGACTAAACCGGGACTAAACCGGGCCTAAACCGGGCCTAAACTGGGCCTAAACCGGGCCTAAACCAGGACTAAACCCGGACTAAACCGGGACTAAACCGGGACTAAACCGGGACTAAACCGGGACTAAACCGGGACTAAACCGGGACTAAACCAGGACTAAACCAGGGCTAAACCAGGACTAAACATGTTGAATCAGTGTTTGAGTTTTGTGCAGTTTAAACCTGAACATTCTTCCTGAAGATGTGACACAGGCGTCGACTTTGACAATGTTTAAATCCAGACTCAAACTGTTCTGTTTAGCTGCATGTGACTGAAACTTTTCTGTTTTAATGTTAGTTTTATGATGATTATTTGTGATTATTTATGTTCTGATTTGTGTGATTTTAATGTCTTTACTTTCATTGCCTTTTATTGCACTGAAACGGTTAGAAAAAAACACACGTCCCCTCTGAACGAGCTCGCATCTCCACAAACCCGACTCTTATTTGGCCTGGAGGAGGCCCGTGTGCTTGTTTCCATGGAAATGCTGTTCCCTTGGTGATAATCTTCCACAGTATGGCATAAAACGTAGGTAAAAAGTATAGTTAAGGTTCGGATGAGTCTCCAGGAAATGAATGTAATGTCCTCAAGAAGCGTGGAAATCCAGTATATATGTGTGTGTGTGTGTGTGTGTGTGTGTGGAGGGAAGCGCAGAATGGAGAGGGGAGAGGGAAGGCGTATAGAGTACAGATTGAGCCTGGCTGTGGTTGACTGGGTGAGCCATACCACCACAAACTTTGCATGAATATGTAAATGTGAGTGATGTGTTTGGGTGTAATTTGTGCGGCCGCCTCAGCTAACCCCAAGTGAGGCGTATTCAGATGAAAAGTGTGCAGACCGCAGCCTGATATCTGAATTTTATCATCGCAGCTTCCTGTAGATCTCTCATAAGGCCAAGCTTTAGAGACGGGGACACTTTCGCCACTGAATACTAACTTTTAAAACTCAGAGGGACAAACTGCACCGGGACTTCTGCAGATCTGAAACGGTCCAGTCGGCTGAGTATCTGAGAGCGGATAATGAATGTCGGGACTCGAGGGTCATCGGTCTCACTGTTCTGCATCACAACAACCACACGCAGCGCTGTTCAGTCTGCGCTCTTAAAGCTGCAGTCTGGAACTTTCCTGAGGTGTCGAGTTGCCCTGCAGGATTACATAAAAATAGAAATAGTTCATGGAAATGGTTTTCAGTGCAATAAACTCAACCAAAATTTAAAATAAAAAGCACAGTAATAATCCCAAACCGCTACACTATAGTCATAATTCAGTCACTCCACACTATTGTAGCCACAGCTGTCCTGGGGCAGACTGACGGAAGCGAGGCTGCCAATCCGACCACCGCCAATCTTTCACACACACCACTTTCATACTAGGCAATGTGGGTGAAGTGTCTTGCCTAAGGACACAATGACAGAACGTGGTCTGAGCGGGACTCGATCCTCCGACCTTCGGATTGGGCGACCAGCGCTCTAACCACTGAGCCACATGCTTTTATTTTAGTCTTTTTTTGCCAAAGACGTTACATACTGCGGCGTTAATTTGCCTTTAGACCAGGTTTGGGGTCAGATGTGTAGAAAGATGCCAACGAATCGCAATTTTCCTTGGAGAATAAATATAAATTGCCAGAGTTTAACGCATAGACTGTATCAAGAAGTCGGAGTGTGACGTCACCCACAGCGTTCGGCTACAGTCGCATGAAGCTCATCGAGGCTGGAGCAGTTACAGCGACTAATCTGGAGCTGAGTTTTGTCCACGAGTATCATAGCAACCAAAGAGCCAATCCGGAGCGAGAGGCTGTTGAAGGTAACGCCTCTTTCTGCTCGCACCACTGGTTTAGCAGGGCGCGGGCGCTTAGCAACGCTGTCAATCAAACCTGTTGCTAACGCTAGCGGGAGTGACGTCAGGGAAAGAAACCTCCTGATTTGTCTGTTTTTAATGTTCATGTGTTGATTTAGAGATACAAAAGTTAAATAAAAACCCGGGATCATGTAGAGGGTTAATACGAACATTTAAGACCAAAATGAGTCTGACAACAGCAGTTACAGAGAAAGTCGATGAAGCCGGAGGTGCGCACACGCTCACTCTATTTGTAGCGCAGCAGCTAGCAGGTAAATACACCGTCTATGGTTGGTGACAAAAATACTCCACAGAGATAAGAAATGATGGGTCCCTCTCAAGAAAAGTTCAAAAGTGCACATTTAAATCAAATTGGACGCACATTCTGAGGGATCGCTGTAGCGCTAGCATCATTAGCATGTCTGAAGTCCTGGTCTATTTCGGTGCTCGCTCCCTCCTCACTCGCGTCGGTCATGGCTGCGTTTGCACTGCGGGGCTTTGTCCGCTGCCGAATATTTAGCACGAATCTGAACCAATTTCCCCGGGCGGTGAGGCGGGCGCGTGTGTGTGGACATATTTGCTTTTTTTTTTCCCTTTCACACCGTCTCTGCTCGAGGCGTCTGCCCATATAACTTTCTCTCACTCGTGCTGTCGATGTGCGTCAGATCGGATTAGCGTGACTGTAATAAACATACATGCAGCAGCGTCAAAGCAGACACTGATAGTAACTGAACACTATGTCAAAGCTTTGAAGGCTGCTGTTTCTACTCACTGTCACCCCGCCACTGACTTATACCCCCTCGAACACATCCACCCACCGCGCCATCACTCAGCTCGTGTCACCGATAACATTGCACTGCAGTTTGTGAGAGCATCTCTGTGATATGCTACCAATAATACCGATGAGAGATTGGAACAGTGGAGGAAAGAGGAGGAGGTGTGGAGTCTGGCAACAGGCAATTTCTCTGTTTTCTGCACTTCTGTAAAAGTCGCAATCAGGTAGCATTGATTTCCCAGCGTTCCCCTTGTGGTTGAACTCAAGCCAAATTAACACCAGATTAAAATCCTTCACAACATTCTTTCTCCCTTCTCTACTTCTTATTTGTCATAATACACTTGACTTATAATGGGTCGCAAACTCATTCCTCTTGTAGGAAGAATGAAACGTGGTGTAAATGCAAAAAAAACCTGTCAAACCTTAATATTGTCACATGTAAGTACATCTCCTAAAGCTCCTGTCCTCGTCCTGAGCTTGGTAGGTGCCTACATTGTTCCCTCATAAATATTTTTGGAGCATATAAACAAGCGGCTGCATTGCGATGGCAGAGAAAAGTGTATTTTTGCATTAGATTCTTGTGGGATTGGGTTATGAATCCACAAGACAAGGCTAAAACAGAGCAGGACCGCTGAACGCATTATTCTAGTCTCTTCTGCTTTAGCTGTTTCATACGCCGCACTATGTCGACGTTGGTGCATTTTCCGCTTACATTGCAATCTTCAACGAGAACAACAATAACAATAGCTTTGGCTTTTCAGCAGCAGCAGAGGCCAGGGCCCCTCGGTGTGTGTGTGCTGTGTGTGTCTTTTTGGGGACGCAAGAATAATGGCCAAACAGAGACAATGGCAGCGAATACAATTTACATTGTGCTATCCACCAGAGGTCCCAGAGGGGGCGACGGCGAGGAGTAACTGTGTGGAGGGCTCAGCAGAGGCAGGCCTGCAGTCAGAGCGCTCCATCACCACGACGAGGAACAAGGAGAAGATATGTCCAGGATAATGTGTGTGAGCAGTGTACATGTCTGCAGATGTGTGCGGACAGGAAGTGTTACTCAAGTAAAAGTACAGATACTGGACTAAAACACAATACTCAGGTAAAAGTATCACAGGAAAAAAATCAACTTACAGTATTTTAAAGTATTAGAGTAAAAAGAGAAAGTATTTATTAAGCATTGTAGACCGAGCACATGACAACTTCTTGAACATATTTGTATTTCTGTATAATAAATGCTGCCTGATAAAAGAATATTGTAAAAACAGTAAACTAAAAGAATATTAAATGCTTAAAAAAAAAAAAAAAAAAAAAAAAAAAAAAAAAAAAAAAATCTTTATAAATTGTTTATCAAACTACAAACGAAAGCTGCTGAAAAAAAACAAACAAATAAAAAAAACAAAAAAAAAACAGATTTAATTAAAACAGGTAAACAGACATATTATTAAAGAAAACTATATTAAAATAAAATTAAAAAAATATAAAGTGAACCTGGGACATACTAAATATGTCATTAAACAGGGATCAACAAAAGCTGTGTATCCCAGTTATTTTGATGATATAAATGTGGATAATCACAACATGAAGAATGTAGTTAACGGTTTTATTTATTTATTTATTTATTTAAATATTGGCCCAGAGCTGAGGCTGAAATCCAAGACCAAACTAAAACTCAGTGAGGTTTGTCCATTTACTTTTGTTTTCTAATTGAAGTTTAACATGTCGCTTTGCACTAACAAGGACCACCTCAGAATACAGTGTGCACATCGGTAATAGAGCCAAAAAGTACATTTCACCAAAAATGATCTGTTGTGATGGGTCAGTTAGAGCCACTAGTTGTTAGGTGTAGCTGAGGTCAACAGGTCAAGCCCTCGTACTGTCTCCCAAAGTAAAAGCTGAATTAAAACCTGGACAAATCGTTGTAGGAGTGAAGACTACAGCTGCTTCTTCTTCAGTTCTGGTCAGATTACTGCTGGACACGGCCTTAAATCTGTCTGGAGGGAGGAGCTAACAACACCAAAACTATAAACAGCTGTTGTCTCCAGTTTCAGTCTTAATGATCTCTATTTAATCTTTAAAGGTCCTGCTGGCACACTCAATTGTTCCCTTTGTTCTTTTTGTTAGTTTTGGGTCTGAGGATGGGATTGTAGATGGGGAGGGATGACGTCTCAGGCTCCATTCCTGTTTAAGGAAGGATTTTCTTTTCTAATAAAAATAGTTTCTTTATCTCCTCTCAATCCATTTCTTTTCTCTGGACCTCACTATCTTCAAAGGAGTGTTTAGTGTCTTTAAGATGGAGATGTACAGCAGACTGGGGTCCTGAGGAGCTCTCACGACGGCGTTGGTACATTCTCTTGAATCGAGGCCATTAAGACTGAAACTGGAGACAATAGCCGTTTATAGTTTCAGTGTAGGTAGCTGTTCTCTTCAGTAATCTGCCCAGAACTGAAGAAGCACCTTGGATGACCAGCAAAAGGTCTTCACGCCTACGTTTTGTCCAGTTGACAGATTTATGTTGAGGTTGTAGTGTGTATTAGACCTTGACGACTGAGGGATTACGCAGACGTCTGTCCCCAAGCTGGAGGAGAAACCCCAGTTGCCACACACATTAATGTAAAATTGTCTTGTGTGTTTCCATTAAACCGTCGTGTGCAGAGCCGTCCTGTATCTGCAGCCACAGCGGGTTACATATTATTATGCATGACAAGACAATGATCATGGCGGACAAAATGATAGTCAAAGGCTTGTTAAGGGCTCGTGGGGAGATGGGCGGCTCTTGTGATTTGTAAAGATAGAAAAGTAGTCAAGAAACGAAAACAGGAAAGGCACATAAACGAGAAGATGGAGAGAAAGGAAGGAGGGTGAGGTGAGGTCCCGCTCTTAAACCAAAGATAACTAACGATCCCTTCATTAGTGAGATTTCTTTGGATTATATTATGCAGCTTGTTGTTTTCAATCTCGCCCCTGAGCCAGAACAGCAGCTCTGACCTTAAAGCCAGTCGACCTCTTCTCGAGAGTGTTTTTAGATGGACAAATAAAGCGGACAGAATCAGGCAGACTAGAAGAAGTAGAAAATTGTGGAGAAGGCAGGAGTTCAAGTGCAGAGTAGGTAAGGTGACCGAACTCTGATGAACAAGTACCTCCAAGGTTTTCTCCTCCGTCCTTCTCTTAAATCTCCTAAAACAAAACAGGAAGGATGCATTTGACGCTTTTCTACGACAATCAAATGTTCGTAGAGGAGCCTATTTTTGACTGTAAGTACATCTTTTTTCAGACCAAGATGTAGTTTGTTTCATACCTGCCAGTTTCAGCTGCTCACTAGCGCCTCAGAGTGGTCATGTGATGTTGCTGTGGCGTATCTGATCAGCTGATTTAACCAGGTTTTGGCACTGTTTTTTTACCAGTTGAGGCAAGACGACAGCGCCATCTGCAGTCCGACTCCCTCAGGACAGATTCTCAGGTGTGTGAGAGTAAAAACGCCCCCTCGTCCCGGTTTACAGTCCCGTGGGCACATTTCTGTAGCTCGATTGCCTCCTTAATCCAGCGGCCATGTTTGTAGTCCTCTGTCCCAATTATGTTTGCTCCATCCGAGTCCAAAATGTGGTTTTTTCCAGGTACATTCTGCGACAAGTTTGATGATCTTTCTGGGACCATGAACCCAAGTGCCGCATCTCAGGGCGAATAACGACTTTACCTTTTTCTTGTACATTTCAGGTGTTGATGTATTGCTGGTAACCGGTCAGTGGCGCCCCCTGTCTGTGATCTTTCAGCACTACGTAAGCATGTGTTAGAACAAAAAAAACAACGCTCTTCTAAACTTGCAGCTCAATAACTCTGAGGAAATTGGATGGGACAAAAGCCGATGGTCTCGATATTCGAGCGTTGCACATTTCCTGGTTTTTGGCTCATTATTTGAGGTGTGATGAATGGTTCGTGGAGGATGCTGAGGTGCAGATCTGAAAGTGCTGATTGGCTGATTGTCAGTGCTGTCATCGCCGGTGTCCCCTCTGTGGCCATGTGAGAGTGATGGACTGTGGTAATAACGCCGACTGACTGAGTACCTGCTCCTTCAGTCTCACGTACTTTCCAGGAGCAGGAGCAAAACGTCCTGAGAAGAGTTTCCGGTCGTGAGGCTCGTCGTCTCATTGTGGATTCGCGGAGTGAGGCGTTTGTCATTTTGCAGAACTGTCATCGTATTTGCTCGAACGGCTTTTCGAGAACTGTATGCTCGGTTTGAAAAAGTTTTGCAGGCGGTAGAAAATATACAATTATGTAAAAACATCGCTCAGCCTTAGGATTATGGTCTGCAGAGGTGTGGAAGTGACTGACAGGGGGCGCTGTGGGGCTGTTTTGCATTGGCTTGTTTTCTGTGAATTTACAAAAAAAAGAGTTTGGGCAGGAATTTAAATATAAGTGGCACTTTTGTCATAGTTTGGCCGAGGGTGCGACTTATTTATATGTGAAATATATGTTTTTTTTTCTTCATTATTATGCATTTTTGGTGCGACTTATACTTCAGAAAAAACGGTAAATTTTAACTCAACTCAAGTCCCTTTGTTTTATTTATCGCAGGTAAACCTCACGATTATAGTTGTGGTTTTTATTTATCAGTTCAGTTCACTTTAATATGTCAGTGATTAAAAAAACCCACAACATTTAAATGAAGCTCAGTTGGTTGAGCGTTTGTCCTCTGGTCTGAAAGTTGGCAGTTCAAATCCCGTCCAGGTCCCACAGATGAACGCTGTCAGTGTCCTTGGGCAAGACACTTGATGTAAAGCAGCTTGAATGCTTTAAAATAACTTTGGCAATGACTTTTATTTATTTAGTTTATCTTTATTTATACAGGGGAACGCAATGAGAGCACTTGGGCTTTGTTTTTCATGGGCGTCCTGTTTAAAATACAATACAAGCTGAAAAAAACCCAAAAAACAAGTGTAAAAATCCATAGGAAACATTAAAAACAGGTGCAGGTTTGACTTGACAGTAAAACTTCACTTCTGTTTAACTTTGCACCAATATCGACTTATCGTTCATTATATAAAAGCTGGAACTACATTTTTTGGGGTCAATATTCATCACTTTACATTTTCTTTGCACTACTTGGACATTTCTGTTTTTTTCTTGGTTTTATGATCAGATTTAAGCCATAAAAGGTTGAACTAATAACCTCTGACTCATTCTAGATGCAAACTAACGACTAAAGTGTTTCATTCTGCTGTTTCTTTACTGCAGCTTTCTAACAATATTGTAGATTTAGAATCGTTTTTGTGGTTTAAATCTGCTCTCGTGACATAAATTAGCTTCAGTCTTATCTGTATTCACTTCAGCGATGTATTAAACTCTAAAACGTGCCTAGCTCCGCCCATGTGCATCGCTCCGTTCTTCTCTTCAGATGAATTCAGTGCATATTTTCCTCTTTCTCGCTTAACACTTTGTTTAGAGGTTTGTTTACGCTCTCTGTGGTATTTCTCATCTTTTCAGCCCTTCAAGGAAAACTCAACAATGAAAGAAAGAAAATCACACCTTGCTTGTAAGTTTTTCTGTTCCTCGTAGTCGTCTGTCTTCCAAAACAATATTACAAAAGCAATTCCGCAGCAGTCAATAGGCGGCGGGATTGGTCGTGTCCCATAGGGGCCGCCATGTCATCAATACAGATTTATACGTTAGCCCACGAGCTAATATACACAAATGCCAATACGCTAGCTCTCTTATGGCGCTAAAACACATGAAGCAATCTGGGTCAATTTTATGAACAGTACTAAAAAATCGGCAGTGAAAAAACAACAAATGAGGAGCAGAAGTGACGAGGAAAAGGGAGTTACAAAGACATTAGCTCCATAAATAATGCAGGATCTTTACAAACGGGAAATATTTAACCCTTTCAGAGGATTTTCATGACGCAAATCTCACATGAAAAAGACGCTGAAGCCGAAACAAAAAAGGTGGTGTCAAAGGATGTATTTCAGATTATTTTAGCAGAAATAAGAAGAATGTAACAAAGTACAAAAAGTAAAGTACTGCACCTAAATATAAATGTTAGGTATCTGTACTTTTTACTTTTACTTCACTACATTTGAGCACTATTTGTACTTTCTACTGGACTCAAACGTAAAAGTATTTTTCGTTATTGTTTGAGACCTGCTGAGGGTTTTTTTTTAACATGTTCATAATTTGAGCAAATGCAAATAAACTAATAAAAACAAGTAGAAAAAAATAGCTTCTGTTTGTTTCTGTTGAATAATAAAGAATTAAAAAATATATATATAATAAATAAATAAGTAAAATTCAATTAAATGAGAAAAATAAATAAATGAATGAATGAATAAATAAATAAAATTCTGCACAAATCTTTAAGACCCCCCCAAAAATAATAATTAAAATAATATAATAAGTAAATAAATACAATTCTGCACAAATCTTTAAGACCCCCCCCCCCCCCCCCCCCCAAAAAAAAAAAAAAATAAATAATAAAATAAAAAAATAATATAATAAGTAAATAAATAAATACAATTCTGCACAAATCTTTAAGACCTCCAAATTTAAAAAATAAAATAATATAATAAATAAAATTCTGCACAAATCTTTAAGACACCCCCAAAAAATAATAATAATTAAAATAATATAAGTAAATAAATAAATAAAATTCTGCACAAATCTTTAAGACCTCAAAATCTATGTGTGAAATACTTTTACTTTTTACTCTTAAAGTACATTTTTAAACAGGTGCTTTAATACTTTAACTCATTTAGATTTTTTTCATGTGATACTTTTACTTTAAAATTGAGTAAAATTGAGTACTCCCTGCATGAGTTTATCAGTTTATGACCAGGTTCTGAGTGAATTTACCCCGAAACTAGATTCATGTGAACTCCACATCTGTAAGTAATACAAATATAATGATTTTTTTACAACCACATTCACTTAAAATATACAATAAATGAAATGATTTTAACCTGAGCTAATTTAATGCTGAAGTAGAGACTGGGAGAGAGTCTTCAAAGCGTGTCATTCATGTGGACGTCCTTTGGCAGTTCTTTCAGTTGTTTCACTTTTTCTTTTTTGTCCTGGGCTGGTGTGGACGTTTCAGTGTCATTTTAACCCCGCCCCCTGCTGCTCTCCGCTCATTAAAGTGCAGAACAGAGAGTTTTGAGGCTGTTCTTTCAGGACGCTCACCTGGAATCTGAGTGTAAACCTTTAAACCTGCGCAGGGCATGAGGGACGGATCAGATTTGCACCAGATGTTAGGACCACGTGTGCAGAGTGTCAGTGTTTTTCATGGAGGTTCTGTCTGTCACAGTCAGGGGCAGGTTTAAAACTCCATACTTGTTCGCTTTAAACCATGTTAGAATACCGTTTCCTCCTCAAAAACAGACCTGGAGCTGTGTTTTGTTCATTCACACAGGTCTGTTTGTGATGAGGAAACGACATTATAACTTAAATCAGAGAGTAACATGGACGCTTTAAACTCTGTAAACCGCAGGAGTGAGCTGATGACTGCTCCTAAACACTATTGGCTCTTTCAAATCAAACATTCGCACGCTGCCTTTCGTCGAGGGACAGGAAGTGCTGCTCTTTGGAGGCACAGTGAACAGCAGCAGGGTCACAGCAGGATTCAACCCAGGATCTGCAGCAAAAAGGACAACAGATGGAGGACTGTTTCCGCTGATACTAACAGCTTTCTATTTCCAAGCCCTAATGTTTACTTTAAGCCTTAAAGTTTCTCTTTTATACTGTATGCAGTTTTCAAAATACTTTTCAACTTCTTTGTACTGATGTTTGAGAATGACGTCGACAAATAGAAGACTCAAGACTCAAGACTGTTAAATAACCCAGACTTCAGACTTTGTTTTAAGTGTTTAAAGCCAGTAATCATTTTTAAAGCAGACCTGTCGTGTCTGATTTATGGTTATAATCTGACACCCGAGGATCAGTATGTTATAATCTGCACATTTAAAGTTGCAATGTTCAGCTAAAGCGACTTAATGAAAAAAAAAGGTTTTAAATCCACTGACTTGACCATGTTAGAAAACTGCAGAACCCAATGGAGCTGATGTCACTGTAAACGTCATCACAGCACAGATCCATAGCTGTCGGCGCCCCCTATGGACAGCTGCATGTCACACTAGAGCAGACATGGGCCCTTTGGGTTTATTAATCTGGCCAAACGTGATCAAATTATATTAAAATAGAGAAGGGTAAACCTTGTTCGAAGTTTTTCTGCTGTTTATTTAACCAAAATTCAATTATTACTTTAATTAAAGCATTTGGAAAACAATTTGTACAAGGAGCCTTTCGTATTCATGCTTTTCTACATGTTACAGGCCAAATATCTAGTGTAATTTAAACAAATATATAGATCCTGGCCCCACCTCTGTCAAATTTTAGTGTCACAAAGTTAGACCTGGTTTAGACAGAAGTGGATTTCTTTTCATTTGTACCATATGATCATGTGACGCTGCTGAATCCTGCGTGTTTAATCGACTAAGAGAATAAAACTAAGTATGTGACAGTGGGTGTATGCCGTCTGTTAGGAAAATAAGACAATAAAAGATCGCTCACAGATGCACGAATCGCTCCAAAAACAACTCAGAGGCTAAATGAGAAGAGGAAACAACTTTAACTTGGATAAAAACTGTGAAAAGTTCAGTTTGCAGAACATGTTTGCTTTAAAGTCCACATGGCACCAGATGGAACTTTGAGGTGAACCAAAATCACTTTGTAGATTTAAAACCATCTGGTGTCACATTCAGCAGCCTCAGCATACGTTTACATACGACACGCTAAAGTACACGTGTGAATGTGTCGTGTGTCCTGAGAAAATATGCAGCGACGATGCTCTGGCCTCGTTCTCCGAGTGTGAGATGTGTGGGCGGGAAACAGTGAATTCATTATGTTATATCGTTCAGGTTGAGGTGGGATGGACACATGACACAGATCTGGTCGTGTAAAGTGAAGTCGATGGATTTGGAGGCGCTCCCGTGGTCACTTCCTGTTTGAAACGTGTTGGCTAGCAGGTTAGCGACGTCCATTTATACATCTACAATCTCTGGTCCGTCGTTTAAACTCAAAACTGGAGTGTAGTCACTGAATATGCATGTGTCTGTCCCTCCCTAACCCCGCTAGGCCACTTAAAATACCTCTGTCCAATAAAGTTACAGTTATAAGAGAGAAGCAGCTCTTAATAAAATTCAGTGTAAATGAAGTGACCTTTATATTAGCGCGGGTCTACCTCCAGGAGCGGATCAGACAGGGACATTTCTATCCAATAAGAGTGGGATGGTTAACCAAAAGTTCTGCACAAAATCCATGCTCAAAAAGTCACAGAACAACTGCAAGAAGACTTCTTTAAAAGTTTCTCTGATTCATTTAAGTTTTTTTAATGTCAGGCCGTTTCAATAGTCGGGTTAAAGACATAATGAAGTGATATTTAGCCACAGTGGACTTTTCCCCGGTCGTTAAATGTGTTGGACTGCTAAACTTTGTCATTATTTTCTAGTTACTGTCTCTTCAAATACGCTTCCTCCTTCATCACGGCCAAAATAAATAGCCGTGCTCTCCCCGGACACGTCTGAAACTTGCTGTGTAAAGAGAGAGAAGACTTCAAGAAGCAGCAGAAGCAAAAGGACAAGATGTAAAAGCACAAATGACGCCATAACACACGGAGCTGTTGTTTTATAAGACTAATGGAGCTCTTTATAGCAGCACAGGGATAGCGTGGAATAGGATGAAAATAGAATAAGTGCGTACATACATGCATTTTGAAGTACTGCTCCATGTTTTACCAAGAAAACGCTAATGCTTCTTACATAACTTTTTATTATAGAGATAGGAGTGACCATAAGCTGTAGAATGATGGGTTAGGGGTCAGAGGTCAGATGTTATGGGGTCAGGGAGCTGCAGGTGGACATCACACTGCACAAATAAAATGAATACTTTGGAGAACATGCTAATGCTAATTTTGAGGCATAATAAATATTGCAAAAGCCGAAGTTTAAATCAGTAACTGGACAAACTGTTGTAGGAGTGAAGACTTTCCGCTGCTCGTCCGAGTCGCTTCTTCTGTTCATGAAGTGAAGAAGCGACTTGGACGAGCAGCGGAACAACAATTTGTCCAGTTACAGATTTAAACTTCGTCTTTTGCTCTGGATCGGACCTGGACGACTGAGGGAGACACAGACATAATAAGTATCGAAGCTTTCTATGTATAAAAATAATCGGGTAGTCTTTATTTTAATTCATTTGAGGTTTTATTTTTCAGTTTTTAAAAAAGCGTGTCTTAAAACTAAAAAAAACTTCCATGCACCATCTTTCTGTGTAAATATCTCACGTTACAACATAAAAACCTGCGGCTTATATATCTGCAAAATAGATTTTCTTTTAAAATTTAGCTGGTGCGACTTATATTCAGTTGCGCTCTGTAGTCTGAAATTTACGGTATTGTCAGGATTTGGGTTTTTTTGTGTGTTTTACTCCATTTTCCTCCTCTCTTCTGTATCTGAGGCTGGAGCTGGGTGGAGATTTGGAGACCTGACACTCTTCATGTCGTCTTCATGTCGTGCTCTGGTGTCGTCACTCGTCTATCCACCGTGATCCTTGGAACTACCCTGCACCTCCGTCTCCGACCCAGCTCTCCATGTCCAGTATGAACACCCCGACCTTTGACCCTGCGACCCAGGACTACTGCCCTCAACACCGCTCCCAGCTGTCTGTTATCACCTTCATTCAGTTTCCTAGATCTACAAATAAACTCTTTTCTGTCTCTTTGGTCCCCCGCTCAGTCATTATAACAAGTATCCTCCCATTTCCTCCATATTATCCCATTAATACTGATACATGGAGTAAAAGTGCGGCGTTACCAGAGGCAGCTAGAGAGGCTCAAAATATACTCAAGAAATGTATTTGATTAACTTTCTATTTCTATAATATTTCCCAAGAAGCGCAAAACTGGTTCAAACGACTCCACTCAGAATAAAAAGAGCAGAACATCGAATTCTGATCCATCCGATGACCCCAGATACATCACTGTGTTAGATATTTTCAAAAGACAGAAAGAGTAAGTCACGTCTGCAGAAGAGGGACAAGAAACACAAATCGTTCTGTAAATGTTAGTCTTAAATTTCTGAAATGAAAACATGACACGACGACCATCACGACAGCAAGTTCGTAAAAACCAAAAAGACTGAGTGCGTTTCTTGTCGGTGTGTCCGTCTGAGGCTGTCACACACACCCGGACCTGCGGGATTCATTTCTGTGTGTAATTTTTCCCATTCCGTGCTTGTGGACCGGCCCGTTTGATTGGTTGCCGCGGTGATAGATGCCCGGCCAGTTTTCTGATTACTACAATCTTCGATCTCCAGGGCCCAACATAATCAGAATAAATGTCCCCCACTGTAGAGGGAATAAAGGTGGTGAAAAGCAGACAGGGAAACGTGGCAAAAAATGGTTTGGAGTGTGCGGCGACAGGGCACTTGTGCTGGTGCAGGCCTGAGTGACAGATGGTGCCTTGCATTGATACAGCAGAACAAATTGATTTTCGGTTTGGTGCTGGTACTTTTTCTACAAAGACTGAAGTTTATTTGGTGTTTTTCTTACAGAATGCCTTGGCTTTAATCTTGCCATTTTCTGATCATAGCGGGGGAGTGGGAAAGTAGTTTGATGAGGACTTCAGAAAAAACAAAAAAAAATACACTGATCTTGTTTGTCTTGTCATCCAGGAAAGTGTGAAGACAAGCTGTCCTCCGTATACTTTTAAGTGGCTTTTGTGCTACCTTTTGAGTCAAGCTTTCGATTTAGAACACTTTAGAAGAATGCCAAGAACAGCAACAAATTGGAGTGCCCATTGTCTGCTTTAAACAGCCATCAAGTCCTTGAGCAAGGCACTTTGGCCATGCTTCCCCCGATAGAATGATAACCGCAGCCTCTTCATTCAGAGCGAGCCGAGGGAGCGGTGGACTGTTCAGACGTGAGCCGCACCATCTTCCTGCTCGTCTCATTGGGGATGCTATTGCTTTGCCTGGAATGTTCCACAGTTTTGCATTAGACACATGTGTCTCCAGTGTCTGTTAGCAAAGAAAACATGTTTATCAAGGTATTTTCAAGAAGTAAAACCACCTACTTTAAAAGTTTTTGCTAAATGCAGCAGCTCTACTCCGAGCTCCTCCCGTGTGGCTGAGCTCCTCACTCCATCTCTAAGGGAGCGCCCAGTCACCCTGCGGAGGAAACTCATTTCAGCTGCTTGAGCTAATGACCACAGCGGAGGGTAGAATGACTGAGGTAAATCGATATCTTTGCCTTTTGACTCAGCTCCTTCTTCACCACGACAGAGCGATACAGCGACGCATCACTGCACCAGTCCACCCTCCCCTCAGGCGAGAACAAGACCCCGAGATACTTGAACTCCTCCAGTCGAGGCAGAGACTCACCACCCACTTTTAGCATTTAGCAGTTCAGTATTAAGTTGTTGTTTTATTGTAGCACTCTGAGATTCTCTATGGGATGAAGAGTGGATTGTAAATTATATCTATTATTATGTTATTATTAGTAGTAGAAGTAGATAGTTGAATTTAATCAGTGGTGAAATATATGCAGCTGTTCTGAGTGTTTCCCCACGAACTTCACTCTGTTTCACTGGACTGTAGGAGCGACTCAGAATCACAAGATATCAGCGTGTGGACAACTCTACAGTGACACCTGATGGACCTGCAGTGCACACGTACGCTCTGAGACACTCTGAGACACATCCCGAGACACATCCGAGACACAACCCGAGACACGTCCGAGACACGTCCGAGACACAACCCGAGACACGTCCGAGACACAACCCGAGACACGTCCGAGACACAACCCGAGACACAACCCGAGACACAACCCGAGACACGTCCGAGACACGTCCGAGACACGTCCGAGACACAACCCGAGAGACACGTCCGAGACACAACCCGAGACACAACCCGAGACACAACCCGAGACACAACCCGAGACACAACCCGAGACACGTCCGAGACACGTCCGAGACACAACCCGAGACACGTCCGAGACACGTCCGAGACACGTCCGAGACACAACCCGAGACACGTCCGAGACACGTCCGAGACACGTCCGAGACACGTCCGAGACACGTCCGAGACACAACCCGAGACACGTCCGAGACACGTCCGAGACACGTCCGAGACACGTCCGAGACACGTCCGAGACACGTCCGAGACACAACCCGAGACACAACCCGAGACACGTCCGAGACACGTCCGAGACACAACCCGAGACACGTCCGAGACACGTCCGAGACACGTCCGAGACACGTCCGAGACACGTCCGAGACACAACCCGAGACACGTCCGAGACACGTCCGAGACACGTCCGAGACACGTCCGAGACACAACCCGAGACACAACCCGAGACACAACCCGAGACACATCCGAGACACATACATCCGAGACACATCCGAGACACAACCGAGACACGTCCGAGACACAACCCGAGACACGTCCGAGACACATCCCGAGACACAACCCGAGACACGTCCGAGACACACCCCGAGACACAACCCGAGACACAACAACCGAGACACGTCCGAGACACGTCCGAGACACGTCCGACACACCCCCCCGAGACACACCCCGAGACACAACCCGAGACACATCCGAGACACAACCGAGACACATCCGAGACACAACCCGAGACACGTCCGAGACACGTCCGAGACACAACCCGAGACACGTCCGAGACACGTCCGAGACACAACCCGAGACACGTCCGAGACACAACCCGAGACACGTCCGAGACACAACCCGAGACACGTCCGAGACACAACCCGAGACACAACCCGAGACACAACCCGAGACACAACCCGAGACACAACCCGAGACACAACCCGAGACACAACCCGAGACACGTCCGAGACACGTCCGAGACACGTCCGAGACACGTCCGAGACACCCGAGACACGTCCGAGACACGTCCGAGACACAACCCGACACACACAACCCGAGACACATCCGAGACACATACATCCGAGACACATCCGAGACACATACATCCGAGACACGTCCGAGACACAACCCGAGACACGTCCGAGACACGTCCGAGACACATCCCGAGACACAACCCGAGACACACCCCGAGACACAACCCGAGACACAACCGAGACACGTCCGAGACACGTCCGAGACACGTCCGACACACCCCGAGACACACCCCGAGACACAACCCGAGACACATCCGAGACACATCCGAGACACAACCCGAGACACAACCGAGACACATCCGAGACACAACCCGAGACACGTCCGAGACACGTCCGAGACACAACCCGAGACACGTCCGAGACACGTCCGAGACACAACCCGAGACACGTCCGAGACAACCCGAGACACGTCCGAGACACAACCCGAGACACAACCCGAGACACAACCCGAGACACAACCCGAGACACGTCCGAGACACGTCCGAGACACGTCCGAGACACGTCCGAGACACGTCCGAGGCACAACCCGAGACACGTCCGAGACACGTCCCGAGACACAACCCGAGACACAACCCGAGACACAACCCGAGACACAACCCGAGACACGTCCGAGACACGTCCGAGACACAACCCGAGACACGTCCGAGACCGTCCGAGACACGTCCGAGACACGTCCGAGACACAACCCGAGACACGTCCGAGACACGTCCGAGACACGTCCGAGACACGTCCGAGACACGTCCGAGACACAACCCGAGACACGTCCGAGACACGTCCGAGACACGTCCGAGACACGTCCGAGACACAACCCGAGACACAACCCGAGACACGTCCGAGACACGTCCGAGACACAACCCCGAGACACGTCCGAGACACGTCCGAGACACGTCCGAGACACGTCCGAGACACGTCCGAGACACAACCCGAGACACGTCCCGAACACGTCCGAGACCCGTCCGAGACACGTCCGAGACACGTCCGAGACACAACCCGAGACACAACCCGAGACACATCCGAGACACATACATCCGAGACACATCCGAGACACAACCGAGACACGTCCGAGACACAACCCGAGACACGTCCCGAGACACATCCCGAGACACAACCCGAGACACGTCCGAGACACACCCCGAGACACAACCCGAGAGACACAACCGAGACACGTCCGAGACACGTCCGAGACACGTCCGACACACCCCGAGACACAACCCGAGACACAACCCGAGACACATCCGAGACACATCCGAGACACAACCCGAGACACAACCGAGACACATCCGAGACACAACCCGAGACACGTCCGAGACACGTCCGAGACACAACCCGACACGTCCGAGACACGTCCGAGACACAACCCGAGACAGAACGTCCGAGACACGTCCGAGACACGTCGACGTCCGAGACACGTCCGAGACACGTCCGAGACACGTCCGAGTCCGTCCGAGACACACCCGAGACACGTCCGAGACACAACCCGAGACACGTCCGAGACACAACCCGAGACACGTCCGAGACACAACCCGAGACACGTCCGAGACACGTCCGAGACACGTCCGAGACACGTCCGAGACACGTCCGAGACACAACCCGAGACACAACCCGAGACACGTCCGAGACACAACCCGAGACACGTCCGAGACACGTCCGAGACACGTCCGAGACACAACCCGAGACACGTCCGAGACACAACTCGAGACACATCCGAGACACATCCGAGACACAACCCGAGACACATCCGATACACAACCCGAGACACAACCCGAGACACAACCGAGACACAACCCGAGACACAACCCGAGACACAACCCGAGACACAACCCGAGACACATCCGAGTCACATCCGAGACACAACCCGAGACACAACCCGAGACACAACCCGAGACACATCCGAGACGCCGCTCCACCCTCCCCTCTGTCATTCCACTTTATCTTTAAGCAAATTACACGAGCAGGAAGTGCGTTGTATTATTTTCCTCATCACCTGCAATGCAAAATCATTATATCTTGTTGTTTAGCCTCAGTCTCATTTATCATGAGTCAGGAGTCAATTTGAGGAACCACTCAAAAAGCATGCATAGTGATGTACAGGAAATTGCTGTGCTGGGAGCATTTGGCCTACGGGCTGCTTACAATGCCAGACAGCATCCATCATCAGCAAAACTGATTAGCGAGTTGGAAATATGAAACTTGAGGCACGTCGCTGACTCCGAGGCTTCACTGCAAACTGTTTGTGCAGAGTAAATGTATTGTATATCGTGCTATTACATGTAAAAGTGCTTGTCATATCTGCAAGTTGAGTACAGAGTGTTGCACATACACGTTTAAACCTATGACCCTTTTAAACTTCAATCAGGCTACTTGCGTCTCATAGATCAATATTTATAAAATCAATATTCATTAGCCTTGGATTGACTGCGCTGTCGACATGACCGTATTGAATGTCTAAACATATTGGAGTGTCACCTTAACACCTCACTATTTATGGTCTTATATAAAGAATGGCTGGTGGGTATAGCTGAAGAAGATAAGGGGAGATTTCAATCTTACAGCTCATTTACATATAGTAACCTTTTAAATAGCATCTAAATCCTTGGCTGGATTGTGTGCTGGTTTAAGACGATCGATACAGTCAGGTAGAAGCAGTGAGCGAGTTAGAAAAACTATTCAAGATGTGGCTGTACAAACTATGGGTGTTTGTGGAGTCCTGCTGTGTCAGAACTTCATAAAGGAGGAGACTCTGGGGTGGAGATCATGCCAGTTGCAGAAGAATCGTATCCAAAAGGTGAGTGGATGTGAATTTAAAAGTATCTAATTGCTGATTTAGTTTTACTGTCTTGTCTGATAAACCTTGGCGCATGACGGTATCAATCATTACTTTTCCACTTAGACAAGTCAACCAGCACAAACATGGACGTTTTGGTGAAGCTTAAGGAGGTATTAACTCATTCAGAGCTTTAAAACATGTTGGTTTCTCTTCAGTTTAGAGTGTTTCCTGCGAGCTTGAGTAATCCTCTTTCATTGGTTTCAGCTTCCTGTTACATGCAACATTTTGAGTTCTTTTTTCCCAATATTTCGTTTTAAATTATCACAGCCCTAGGTCTTAAGTTCTTTTCGTTGTTTGTCCCTGAATCTGTCCCCTTTCTCCATGAAATCCTGGCTGTGTGAGGACCGTTCCCCGCCTGGACAATCCTGGGGACGGTGGTACTGACTCCATCTCTGTTCTGATTTTGTTAAGTTATTATGACGCAGCTGAACCGGACAATACAACACAAAGAACAGTCAAACTACAACAGAAAGTGTCCTTTAAATATGGTTAAAACTGAGGATTAATGTCTTATTTAGTATCAACAAAACTCCCCTCCCTTATTGGGGATTCAATAAGGGAAATAAACAGGAACAGGAAATGCAAACAGGGATTAAAGAGTATTTCAGATGAGCCTTGACTGGTCAACAATCGAACAAAGACTGAACAGAAGTAGTTTATATGGACGACTCTGGGCTGATTAACATAACGAGAGGCAGCTGCAGGAAAAAACAGGTAAGTAACAAAAGAAGAGCCGGAGCTGGACTGGGGATTTAAACAACCAGAACTGTGACAGTTATTGTAAAATATGTGTCTTAGTTAAACTTTACCTTTGTTACTCTTTTGTTTAAGACCTTGCAAGTACCTTCTGTTTAAGTATTTTACATTTTTGTTTAGTTTACCTTCTGCAGCCCTGTTTATTAAATTACTTCTCACAGATCTTTTTTTTTTTACTTCCCTGACCCAATACGAGTTGTGTCATAACAAACATCAGTAATTACTTTTTTACTTTTTCAATTTAAAAGCTCCTGCACAAACATGGCCTTTTTTGGTGACGCTTAAGCGTGATTCAGGAGGTATTAACTTGTTGAGAGCTTTTTAACATGTTGGTTTCTGAGTGTTTCGTGCGTGCTTGAGTAATCCTCGTTTCAGCTTCCTGTTACATGCAACATTTTGAGTTCTTTTCCCCAGTCAAAGTCTAGTAACATTTAGTTTTAAATTGTTATCGTTATGGCAGTGGTCGTCATTTTTCGTCACGCTGAAACTTATGGATTGACTCGTTTTTAAGCTCGTTGGAAAGCACAGTCCGACAGAGTAAACCTGCGTCTCCAGAACAGGATTATGGGGCGGACTTTTAGACCAGAAGTCAATGGACCCTTTTTGATACTTTCCTTCATTTGTTCCTTTAAAAAACAAGTCCCTAAATCCCATTTTAGTGATTCTGGCTTCAGCTTTGAAGGAGGATTGTCAAGACAGACCCAACAAATCTACTGTGTATCAGAATATTCCTCTTCACCTTTACTCCTCTTTATATTCA
This sequence comes from Periophthalmus modestus, assembly GCA_019594935.1. Taxonomy (NCBI): domain Eukaryota; kingdom Metazoa; phylum Chordata; class Actinopteri; order Gobiiformes; family Gobiidae; genus Periophthalmus; species Periophthalmus modestus. The sequence goes on along the minus strand of JAIEZT010000012.1, from coordinate 2,495,184 downwards.
CACAAACACTTCAGGCGGCATTTGAAAGATGATTTTCCTCTTTACATAGTGTTTTAGCGCATAATGAGAGTAAAATTATCTTTCAAACTGAACTCAGGCAGTAGTAGCTGTTGGCTTTAACTAAAATGTACCAATTTTAAGTAAAGGAGTGCCCCAAGGCTCAATTTTGGGCCTACTACTTTTTTACAAACTTTAATTCCACTGGTTGCAATTTAAGATAAAGGCAAAACATATGATGCAGATGATGTGTTTTGTATGGAAGTGCTCCCTCTGGTGGTCAGGTGATTTTAAAACTGCAGCAAATAGAACTGATTAAGTAAGTACAAGCAACAAATATTTATTCGCTAAATGGTTCGATTGAAAGAGTCACCACCTATAAATATCTTGGGTTTTGGCTTGACAAGAACATTTAACAAACATATCTCAGAATTATGTTACAGCTTAAAATCAAACCTATCATTTTATTACAGAAGCAAATACTGTCCCAGGAAAATGGAGGTGGCCAGACTTCAGCTTCTACTTCGAAACCGTTGTATTCATTTCATTTTGTCTTTCATTACAGGTGATTTGAAACCCATCTCTGTTTCTCTGAGGAAAAGTGGGTTTCCGTCGCCGTCTATTAGAAGAGAACAGCCCTGTATGAAATGACGACTTCATGGACTGTCAGAATATCTCACCTGCTTGTTAATCCCTGATACGAGAACACTTAATACGAGATCACATGACTGCATCAGGATAAGGACCTGCCACACCAGAAATGAGATGGAAAAAACAGGCTTTCGGACGTTTTGCCTCACAAAAATGGAATATATTTCAAGATCGAGCAACTTCATATCGCAATCGCTATTTAATCATCTAGTAACGAACTTTTATACACTCACCTACACCTGTTTTTTATATTTTATATGGACTTATAGACGTATTTGTTTAGTTTTTTCATGGTGTGTAATGTATTTTAAACAGAGCACCATGAAAAAGAGTGTGGGAGATCTCATTGCTGTCCCGTGTACGAATAAAGATAAAGAAAGATCAGACAGAAGCTTCACAGAGAGTCCAGCCTTTTGTTTGGACTCCAAAGGTTCAGAAACAGCTTCAGTTCGAAATTGGGGTCATTTTAGTCAAAGGATTTAAACATAAGGAGTTGTTTTAGATCAATATTGCAACTTAAAATGAGCAAATATACAATAAAGATATCACTGAAGAGCAGAAGCATCATAGCTGGAGACTCTGAGGTTAAACAGTTCTTGGATGCGGCCGGCGTGGGGCTTGTGTGTGGAGCCGCAAAGGGCTGTGTGACAGTGACTCTAATTGCTCTTCACCTCCACTTCAAAAGCTTTTAGCCCGGTCAGCACTCAGCCAATCACACGGCTCGCACAAAGGAGCCAGGCAAGACCATCTCTCAACTAACAGGATTACCTCCACACCCCCTCCACCACATCCAGTGCTACAACCGACACTCGCAAGGAAACGCCTGGTGTTTTTCGTTTCTTTGATGAAAACCAAGCCAGCTGTAGACTGAATGAACATTTATTTTGTAATTCTTCATGCCTTGTTTGGTATTCCTCTCACTGCGCTCTCCTCTCTTGCAGCTCTCATTTCATTTGCATTGATAAGTATGTTTCTCAATTTGGGGAATAAAGAGTAAGTGTGCGAAACTGCCTTGTGCTATCTAGGCACAGCTGTGAATAAGCCCGCTACAAAACTGGAATAAATGTCTTTGCAATTACAGAAGAGGAGGAGAGAGAGGGGCGAAAACAGAAAGCTTTAGCTGTCAAGATATGTTTGCAGAATATCTTTGCTGCACAAATTCAAAGATGGTTCACTGTCAGGAAGTGAGTTAAAAAGCCCAGGCTGTTTACATTACAATACTTGATGAAAGAGAGTACACACAACTCAGAATAATGAGAAATTTCTAAAGTGACCTTTCCCTCAAGCTCGTGACAACTTGGAAAGAACGAGTCTAATTTATTTGTGGAAAAGCAACAATCGTGTAGATTTGTTGCTAAAACTCAAATACAGCAGCAGCTCATGAGCAATAAAAGCTTCTTCACATTGAAAACTGGAGATGAAAGATCCTTGGACATAGCAGTTCAGGAGGAACTCGGGCTTTTGCAGGAGAGACTCGTTTTTGCAGGAGAGACTCGGGTTTTTGCAGAAGGGAATCGTTCCTTTGCAGAAGTGACTTGGGTTTGTGGAAGGGGCTCAGGTTTGCAGGAGAGACTGGGGTTTGCAGGAGGGACTCGGGCTTTTGCAGGAGAGTCTCAGGTTTGCAGGGGGGACTCGAGTTTTTGCAGGAGAGACTCGGGCTTTTGCAGGAGAGACTTGGGTTTGTTGAAGGGGCTCAGGTTTGCAGGACAGACTGGGGTTTACAGGAGGGATTCGGGTTTGCAGGGAGGACTCAGGTTTGCAGACTCGGGTTTTTGCAGGAGGGACTCTGGCTTTTGCAGAAGGAACTCGGTCTTTTGCAGAGGCAACTTGGGTTTGTTGAAGGGACTCGAGTTTGCTTAGGTTTGCAGGAGAGACTTGGGTTTGCAGGAGGGACTTGGGCTTACAGAAGCCTACAGAAAGCGTACAGAAATGTCTCAAAATGAAAATAACATGGATGGAGGAGGTGGTTGCTTAGTTTCATCACACATGAACTTGGTTGTCTGTCTGTAGATTTCCCAAAGGCTAATCTGGCATCTCCATTTGACCCAATGACCGATCACAATGCAACACCCAAGATCTGGAGTCCTTGGGCCAGAATTTTGGTCAGGTCAGGCCTATTCTACCTGTTTTGGGTTTTATCGATCTTGTAATCATTATTTTTGCTGTTTTTATAAAAATGTATTTCTAAATTATATTTCGTGTGCTACAGGGTCCAAGTAATTTCCCTTGTGGTCAATAAGCAAGGCCATAACTAGCACCAACACACTCGGAATCTAACCGGGAACCTTCTCACTATAAGGCAGGTTTGTTATAATCAGTTGGCAGAGAGTTTGTCCACTAATCTGAAGGTTGGCAGTCCGAATCCCACTCTCAACATAAACATCACTGGTAGAGCGGTTAGATCCACTGACTCACATGTTGGCGACGCGATTCCAGCTCCCACAGATAAAAGCTGCTGTTGTGTCCTCGGGCAGGACACTTAACCCTCCCCTCTCGCCCCAGAGTGTAAGTGTGTGTGTGAATGGGGGTGTGATTCTCTGCACTGGCTCCCTGTCAGCTTCAGGTTTGATTTTTAATGGTGCGTTCACACCGGTGCGTCAGATGCGTCAAGCTCAAATTCAAAGTCTATGGTAGACGAGCGTCTTGGTGACGCAGCGTTTTTGCGGCACGTCTTCAAGCGTCAAGGCGGCGCGAATCTGGCGTCAGCGCGGCGCGTCTTGAGCATCCACGTGTCTACGCGTTCAGACGCCCAAGTGCACAAGCGTCGAACGCTCTCTGGACGCGCTCTCTGGACTCGCTCTCTGGACGCGCTCTAGACACTCTCTGGACGCGCTTCCAAAGCGTCTTCCTCAAATGCACACTCGTCCAAATAGAGGCGGCCAGCGCGTTTTTGACGCCACCGTGTGAACGCACCTTTAGACTCAGTTGATGTTTTTTAAATGTCTCCATGTCTCTCTCTGATCTTCCTTCTGTCCATGTTCCCAGGAGAACTCTGAGCTCAGCACAAGATGATTTTAGATGTTCTAAGGTCCTGGTTAAAAACTCGAGGGGACTGGGTTTTCGCTGTAGCTGGTCTCAGACTCTGGAACAATCTTCCGTTGGGTATTAGCACAGTCCGATCTTTAAACATGTTTAAATCTTTGTTGAAACTCTTTTGTTTGCACTGGATTTTAACACGAGCTGAGCTGACACTTGTTGCATGTTTTGTTTTGCAAGATTGCACTTTATATTGCCTTTGTACAGCTCTGGGGTTGATTTTAAATATGTTTTATAAATATATTTGACTTGACATAAAGCGCAGTATGTGCCTTGAAGCTGGAAAAGCGCTGTACAGTAGAAAACTTTTCCTTTGTACCAGCGCAGTATGTCCTTTCTGCAGATGTCATCAAGTCCATTGTTCTTTATCTACATCGCTCCACAGATAGGTGTTACCTCGACTTTATTTTATGTTGCTGTTTTTCCAATTTTGTCTGTGTAAAAGCTCATTTCCCCTGCACTCCCACCGTTTCCTCTGCAGATTAGATTAGGCATCTCACACCTCCACCTCCCTCTTTACACTGCTGTCCACTGCTCTTTTTTAAGTCTCTCTTTGTGCCGTCCAACTCCCTCAGAGAGAAAGAAAATAGAAAAGCAAGAGGCAAAACAGTGAGTAGATCGGTGAGGTTCAATTAAACTGCAGGCCCCTGGGTTTCGTGTTCAGTGTTAGTCTGAAGTTTTTACTGCATTTGAATGAGAAGGGTCCAAACGAGCTTTTACACAATGGCTTTTCTTTTGTTGGTGTGCGTTTCATATTCACTCGCTGGGATTAGTTTGTTCTTTCTTAATTAAGCAAGAAAGAAGCCCACAGGTAATTACAGATTTAGTTGGAAAATGTGTGTTTCAGTTAAATCCAACCCCAAAAAACATAATTGTCAGTTACATTCACAGCGAGGACAATAACCAAGTTAATAACATGTTTGGAAATGTTTCTCGATTAAAAATTAAGCAGAATTTTAAGCTTTTAGCAGCACTGGCCAAGATGATTTTCTTTTTTCTTAACATCAGATGCCCTAAAGCCCCACTGTGGAACTTTACACGCGTCCTTACTGTAGACAGGCTCCATCTCCACAGATCAGACCAGTATTTGGCTTTGGCAGAGTTCAACACACGGCTCTTTTTCCTCTGCGGCTCCGTGTGGTTTGGGAAACAGTAATAGTTTTATATTTAAGTGGATTTTATTTGTCTTTTTTTATTGTAGTTTAAAATGGAAGATTATTGTGATCTTGAAATATTAAAATAAAATGATGTTGTATTATTTTTCGTTGCTCGTCCTACTCGCTCCGGAAGCACAAAGGCGACATAAAGACGACACTCACGGGATTTTCTGTTTGCTACTTGGATCATTTAAGTTCAGCTTTTGAATTCATGAGAAAAAGACGTTCAAAATGTTCAAAACATGTTCATTACATAAGTAAAATGACATGTTCTTTGTCGCACTTCATGGATTTCATAAGCAACACTATAGTTGTTTAAAAGCGTAAAGGTTAAAAAAGAGAATGTATTTTCTTTTCTGTGGAAATCAGGTCCAAATGGCTCTTTGGGGTTAAAGGTCGACTCCTGCTCTGGCTCCTCCTCCTGCTCTGGCTCCTCCTCCTGCTCTAGCTCCTCCCCCTGCTTTAGCTCCTCCCCCTGCTCTGGCTCCTTCTCCTACTCTAGCTCCTCCTCCTACTCTGGCTCCTCCTCCTGCTCTGGCTCCTCCTCCTGCTCTGGCTCCTCCTCCTGCTCTGGCTCCTCCTCCTGCTCTGGCTCCTCCTCCTGCTCTGGCTCCTCCTCCTGCTCTAGCTCCTGCTCTGGCTCCTCCTCCTGCTCTGGCTCCTCCTCCTGCTTGTTCCTTTGACTCTAATCTTCCACATTATGGCATAAAACATCTCTCTCCATGGACAAAGTTTCAAAGTTTGGTTTTAACTTTGTTTCCATGGAATCGTGCAGGTGACGTCCACCTCCAGAAAGTTACACTGTGCTTCTTTAAGCCTATTCCACACTTATTACTAAAAAGTCACCGGACAAATAAAGACTCATTCACATTAAATCATGCTCTAATGTTCACGGACACAGTGGTGTTGCTCATGGACCGGCTGAGATTGAACCACGAGCCGTTTCACACGAGCAGGAGGAGGACGTTTTCAGCACATGTGCCGCTCCCGTGTCGGTTTTATCTCGCCGCTGCCTGTTGAAGGTCAGTTCACTTAATCAGCGGCTCCACTGTAAATCCCTATCAGGACCGGATTAGGGCCGGACTCGCCGCGTCTGCTGCGTGTAACCAGAGACCCGGCGAGAAGGACCTTGTACAGAGGGTCAACGCTCACCTGTGTACTTTATACTGTGTACTTTATACTGTGAGCGTTATACTGCTGTAAGTCAGATCAGACACTCTGCCAGATTAACCAGGAGCGATGAAGGACAGAGCAGGAGAGACGCTGGAGGTGTGGAGAGTACTCGGAAAATGTCTGAATACAGGCAATAAAATACTCTTAGACGTGGTCCTATCAGAGTATTTTCTGGAGTATACGCTGCTCTGGAGTATAAGTCGCACCAGCCAAAAACTGCAGAATAATGAAGAAAGGTTAAGAAAACTCCTGCCCTGTCTCACTCCTGATTCAGTTTAATTCTCACGACGTTTCAGGTCCTGTCAGGTCTGCAGAGTCTACACACAAACGAGGAGAATAATGAAGAAAAAACATATAAGCCGCATTTTTTGGGGGAAAATTATTTTACAAAATCCGAGACCAAGAGCAGATATTTTATCTTTAAAGACAAGTGAAAATGTGGAAGAACAGACTGATACGATTTTCCTTTGGGGGCATTTTTGTTCAGTGTTTCTCAGACGTCTTTTAAATTATAATGTTGATATTTTAAATGTTCAGTGGTTCAGGAGGAGAAACTGGTCGAGAGCCTCACACGACTGTCACTGTGACGACAACCAACATGTGAAATTATATATTTGAATCATTTCACAAGTCGCCCCTGAACAAAATATGAGAAAGAGAGACACTTATAGCCCAGAAAATACACTACTTTTTATGGCATGAATACAGTTACTTAAAAGCTTAATTCTGAGTTATTTGTATTTAGTTACTTTCCAACGCGGCACGTTCACAGTGACGTGTGTGAGGTTCATGAGGCTCTGATGAGTCACAGATTTACAAACATATAAACCAGGTGTCGGCGAGTATAAGTGACTTGGTGCAAGAATAAAAAAAGTATTTCAAAATAAAAGTTCCAAAGTCCGTATGAAATATCTCTAATATGAAATAAAAAGCTGGTTTTGTATTGTTTTTTATCCTTATTCTGTTTCCCCCAATTTTCAGTGGATTGAATCATAAAATTTTCTTATCATTTGGTCCCACTCTGAAAAGAGCGAGTCTTTGTCCCGTCGTCTGGAGCAAACCATTTAGCTCCTTTAGCGTTGGTCCTTTAATTCTAACCTCCTGCTTCGACCCAAAGTCCAGTTTAGAAAAAATGAGCTTTAATATGTATCTTCCTCCATTTAAAAAAAGTAGAACAGACAAGAAGAAAAAAGTGAACGGATTGATAAACTTGACTTGCCAACTCTAAATTAGTTTGCGGCCTCTATTCTGCGGGAGTTACATGAATCCCTGAACTCACGAGCGCCCCCTAACATGAGGCAGGGTAACTGCGTGCCTCACCTGGCGCTTTTTCACAGCCTTAAAGCAGCAGCATCACTGCTGAGCTAGAGCACAGTCAGAACATGTGAGGCACGAAAGGCCTGTGCCCTCTCCACACGTCTCTTCTCAGGATTTGAACAGTAAAAGTAAAAATTCAGCTATTTTGAATTTAAAAAAATAGAAAATAACTTTATGGTACAAATCACTGGATAAAAATAACCATTTCATGTATTTTTTCTTTGTGATGACCTCCCCTGACTGCACCTCACAGCACATACATCAGGCTCTCTGCTCTGATTAAAGCTGCATTATGTAACTTATCTGGTGGGGGGTCGTTTCCATGGAGATGTCATGTCTTCCTCCGTCCTGTGGCATTAAACACATCTGTCTTGCGTTTATTTAATGACGGGGGTTTACATCGTTGTGCTTTGAAACATATTTAGTCTAGGGTTGTTATTCTTACTGTAAAGAGGGACGCCGCTCCACAAACCCGACCCATAACATGGAAAACTCTGTACATTTCAGATTTGTGTTTTTCATCAGAGTAATTTACTGGTCCTTGAGTTATTTCTGAATGACATTTACGTTGTTTACAGTGTGTATTTGTGGAGCGTTCATCAGCTGCATTTTTGATTTTACGACGGCCATAAAAGTACAAAAACAGACTCGCTCATCAATCTTTTTTGTTATCCCAGAAAAAAATATACAATTAAAGGGACGGCTGTCAATAATCCATTCATATTCACATAAAGCCGAGGACATTCATCATCACGGGGCGTTGCATAAGCGGCACATTTAAATCAGCGCTGATACTTTAAGCTTTTCCCTGTATAAACGAGTGAGTATATGTATGTGTGAGTATAAACTGTCGACTTATAACCTTGTTAGCTCCTCGCAGGCCTCCACGGCTCCTGATTTATGAGTCTTATACTGTAAAATAATAACATGGCTCTAAATTTAGACTTAGGGTTAGATAGTGGCACGGTGCTGCTGTGTCTCCTGGAAAAACAATCCCAGGAAAAGGCAGGAGGTTTTTATATAATTATGTTTTATATTTATGGAAAAGCACAATCGTTTCTACAATGTTCCTCATCTACAAACAAAATGCAAAGTGGAGTTTATGGAAAAAGACCCCCATTCTTGTTTATTTCACTAATTAAAAGTAATAATCATAAACAGGATAAGATGCTGTAACATTTACTGCGTCTTTATTATATGGAAAGCAGAAATGATGAAAGATTTGATTTTAATATGGAGATAAATGCGGAAAAATAGTTAAGGACTGTCTGATCAAAGCGAAGAATCCACCCACAGACTTGTGAAATGTTTATCTGTTTCCCTTTAGGATACACGACTTGTTTTTTACTGTAATTTTCCCAGTGATATTCCCCTAAAACTGTCCACAAACCCCTCGAAACCGTGTCTGCGCCTGAACTCTGCCCGCTGCTGCCAAGTTCCCGCGTGTGGCCAGCTTGCGGTGCAGTCTGGGAGGCGCAGACTGTGACCTGATGGGGGCGCCGCGCTGGAGAACACGGTGTGGAGAAGCAGAGATGCCATAAGGTCGCGGCGGGCTGTGGATGGCTCTCACACCGGGCGCTGAGGATCAGGCTCCGACACGCTGCTGCAGAGACGGAGGAGGAGGAGAGGGCGGCCTGCAGGGGGCGCAGAAGGTTAACCTGCCCGCTGCTCGCCGGGGTCAGGTGGGGCCAGGACAGACACAGATCTCTAAGGAGGTCTCGTCTGGGAGGAAAAGACGGGGCTTGGAGGAAATCCAGAGGTTAGCATGTGAATCCAGGAGGACGATACGCAGTGATCCCACCTGCTCTGCGGCTACGGAGGAAATCACCGTTTTATGTAAAGAATATAACACTTTTGACATTTATTACACTGTTTTAATGTTTGGAGTGGAGTGGTTTTACTGAATAAGAAAGACTTTAAAATCACACAAATCAGAACATGAATAATCACAAATAATCATCATAAAATTAACATTAAAACAGAAAAGTGTTTTTTTGAGTCAAAGTAAAGGCCCGTCTCACATCTTCAAGAAGAATGTTCAGGTTTTAACTGCACAAAACTCAAACACTGACACAGGACACATGTGTGAAGTACTTCACCTGACACAGGACACATGTGTGAAGTACTTCACCTGACACAGGACACATGTGTGAAGTACTTCACCTGACACAGGACACGTGTGAAGTACTTCCTGGTTGTAGTCAGCCTCTCGCAGCAGTGTTCTATCTGGATGTTCTGTTCTATCTCTCGTTTGCAGAGGCCAGTGAGATTTTATGATGATTATTTGTGATTATTCATGTTTGATTTGTGTGATTTTAATGTCGTTCTTATTCTGTAAAACACTTTGAATTACCTTGTGTATGAATTGTGCTGTACAAATAAACTCGCCTTGTCTAAGTCTCTCTGAGTCTGGTTTGGACAGTTTCACTTTGATTTTTGACATGTTTTTAGATGTAAAAAGCTGCAGATGTTATTGATTTGATGTGACTGTTAAAGTTCAAGTCCGAGTCCATTATCACCTCTAGATTTCTAGCCTGATTTGAAGGTTTAGAGAGACTACTTATGCAAAGATCCACATTATACTTTGATGATTAGTCATATAATTTAAGAAGTAAAACAACATTATTTTACATCTTTAAGCTGCTGCTGTAACCTTCTGCTGTTATGTAAAAAATAAATGGGGTTTATACTCTTGGCCTTTTGCTGTTTTTCTCTGCCTCATTTTGTTGCAAAGTAAACCGATTATTTCCAAGTGTTTCCTCTCTGGGGTGACATCAAATTTAATCACAAGTTTAGCGGCAGAACTGGGAGCGCACTGCAGCGGCTTCCCATCGTTCTGCAGGTTTTGTCTTTGATTAAGCTGTCTCACCTGGATTGGCACGATCAAATTGGAGCGATCATAGGGCGACGCGAGTGTGGAATAAGTCCCGCCTCTGCACCACAGCCCCCTCCGACGAGACGCAGCAACACAAACTTCTCCTCCGTCGTTTTTCACATAAAGAGACTTTCACACAGTTTCTTATGTTTTCAGTGTAACCCCATGTAACTCACACCACTGCACAGTCTGGCATCTGTCTCTGCTAATAGGGTCATTAATATTCATAAGTCGTTGGAGATGAGGAATGTTCTCAAACACACACATATATACACATATACACACACATATATACACATATACACAAACGCACACACACATATATACACAAACGCACACACATCGCAGAGTGAAATCAGTCAGCGGCTCAAATATAATTACTTGACTGCTGCCTGCCATTTAGTGTGATGCCCAGATAGATGATTTCTGTCTCCAGCGTCTGTCTGCGCCGCTCGTCTTTTACTTTTTCAATTTTGTATGAGAATTTTCTCTTAGATGTCACAGTTTCCTCTGTTTTTATAATTCTCTGTTGCTTTAAAGAAACGTAAATGCTTTGGAAATTGGTATAAAATTAGATTCATCCTGAAAATATGTAAAACAGGCAGATCCTCCAGCTGGGTACTCCCGACCACGATGAGTCACCCTGCGCTCGGCTCTCGGGGCTGACAGCCTGTCACAGCAGAACTGAGCCGTGTGTCAAATGCACTGGACACATGTCCTATATTTAACCTCAGATTCTGCCACTCAGCGAAGACAGGTTCAGCTGGTCGCTGGGCTGGATTTTTGAAACAAACTCCACTAAAGGAGCACAAACTGAGGAGCATAAACTGAGGAGCACGAACTGAGGAGCCTAAACTGAGGAGCCTAAACTGAGGAGCCTAAACTGAGGAGCACAAACTGAGGAGCACGAACTGAGGAGCACGAACTGAGGAGCACGAACTGAGGAGCACGAACTGAGGAGCACGAACTGAGGAGCACGAACTGAGGAGCACGAACTGAGGAGCACGAACTGAGGAGCACGAACTGAGGAGCACGAACTGAGGAGCACGAACTGAGGAGCACGAACTGAGGAGCACAAACTGAGGAGCACACACTGAGGAGCACAAACTGAGGAGCACACACTGAGGAGCACACACTGAGGAGCACGAACTGAGGAGCACGAACTGAGGAGCACGAACTGAGGAGCACAAACTGAGGAGCACAAACTGAGGAGCACAAACTGAGGAGCACAAACTGAGGAGCACAAACTGAGGAGCACAAACTGAGGAGCACACACTGAGGAGCACAAACTGAGGAGCACAAACTGAGGAGCACAAACTGAGGAGCACAAACTGAGGAGCACGAACTGAGGAGCACACACTGAGGAGCACACACTGAGGAGCACGAACTGAGGAGCACGAACTGAGGAGCACACACTGAGGAGCACACACTGAGGAGCACAAACTGAGGAGCACACACTGAGGAGCACAAACTGAGGAGCACGAACTGAGGAGCATAAACTGAGGAGCATAATTTGAGGAGCCTAAACTGAGGAGCATATTGCTGTAAAATGCTGCTCGAGGGTCTCAGGTCCGTTTGCTTCGCCTGGGCTGATGAGACGTGTGTTTTGTGAGTTTCCGTCGTTTGGACTCAGCTGGGCTCTCGGTCTTAGAGATGGTTGAGTCGTTTTCATGTCCGTTTTAAAAGCTCTTTCCCTCAAATGGTTTTACGATGTTTGGGATTAAATGCTTCATGTGTTTTGTCACAGACTTAATCTCTAATCGCTCCGTCTCGGTTTAATTGCACGACTGAAATATGTGACATCAGATAAAGTTTTGCACCAAACAGTTTATTGTTGAAACCAAACGTGTCGACAGAACAAGCGGCACTTAACCCGGAGCTGCTCGTGTGGGAGGGACACTTCAGGAAACATTTGATTTTTAACAGTTAACAGTGAATATTAGAGGCTCACAGGTTCCACAAACTGACATGAAGCAGTTTACAGGTTAGTTCTGTGGAGAGACGAGTCGTATAAAAAGTGATTTTAGCAAAATTTAAACTTCAAGACACTTTTCATTGCATCAGTTTTGTAACTTGTTGTAGAAAATATCCGTGATCCTGTTTTTTGCAGCAGAATTCTGTGTTTCCTCATCTTCATCAAAAAAGAACTTTAACTCCCGTCTTTTGTCTCGGATTATAAGAGGAGGGAGCTTGAGCATTTCTTTCAGTGTTTGAGCTCCTGAGATCTGTCAAAGCCTCGATGTCGAGACCTCCAAATGAGCTTTTAGGTCCAGCGTTCGGACCAGGAGCAGGGGGAGGCTCCTGACGATGGTGGAGCTGCAGACAAGACCTTTTTTTTATTTAAAGAGAACGAGATGAGCTTTTACAAAAGTAGGAGTTCCCTCTGGGGGGAGACTGTCTTTTATTGGGCTGTTTGAAGATTGTGAATCCATTCTCCACAGATATGTATCATCTCCCTGTGGAAAAGTGCATCCATCAGCCTCATCCATCAAAGCCGACAGACGGAGAGCAGGGAGCAGGGTTTAAACACAGGAAACATCCGCAGATTCAAACACTTTAAAAGACTTGTCCACTCACTAATTTATCACCGTTTACTCCATTTAACTTGTATCTTCAGCAGCTCATGATACTGACCAACAAACAGAAAATACAAGCTCATTTTGATATAAACTTGAAGAAAGGGACATGCAAAATGAAAATCTCACCATTTTTATGTTTGATGATGATTTAAATGAGTGAAGTTGTAAAAAAAACAGCATTGGGGAGATTTTTTAAGAACACAGATCTTGACTATTTCTGTTTAAAATGGGATTGGACTGAAGTAAAACTAAGCTCGAGCGGCCGGTCGAACCTTTGCCCGATGACAAACTTGTCACATAAATGTTTGTGCTGAGCCACATTCTGCACAAAGACGTGTAATTAGGGGCTCGAACATCAGAAAGTTGAACTCTCTGATCCAAGTCCACACTGTGCACACTGCAGATACATTATTAAACTCTCGTATAGAAAAGTCTGCAACTTTCTGAGCCGCTAATTAACCTTAGACTCATACATAAACAGAAACATTTCCTTAATATAGATTTTTTTGGCTGATGTTTAAGATTTATCATAGGAAAGTTATATAAAAGTACTATATCGGACGACTACACTCCTGAGGGTTTTGTCACATCTGTGTCTTTGCTTTAGTTGTTCTAACAAAACTGAAATGTACAGATAAAGTTTAAAAAGATGTGAAATGATGAACAGAGTATATTTATCTACTTTGAATCAAATACTGCCTTAAAAACACATATTGTCTGTTTTTTTCTTGACTTTATTCCATTCTTTCTTTCTTTCTTCCTTATGTATCAGTGACTGTGCACAGATGCATTAATCTTACAAAAGAAAAAAGATGATTTCTACCAGATTTAGCCGATTTATAAAGATACACAATAAAATACACAATAATACAAAACCCTGAGCCGTCGTGTATCGTTTTGTGCCTCACACACTCGTCGTACCACAGTTCTGTCGTGATGTGTTTCCCGTCTACAATCTGGACTTAAGCTCTTCTCGTCCTGCACATTTGACTCTCCTCTTTAGTCCAGGGCCTGTAATATGTCCCACAATCCTTTGTTTCTGACTGACCCTCATTGACGCCGTGACCCTCCTCCGTCCGTCTGCAGCTCCTCGTTCTGCCCTCCTGCTCTCTCTTTCGCTCTTTCACTCTTTATCTCTCATTGACACTGACCTTCTTACACTCGTCTGCCCTCTAAGCTCCTCGTTCTGCCCTCCTGATCTCTCTCTCCCTCACTCTTTCTCCGTCTTTCTCTTTCTCTCCATTTACCCATCTCTACTGGTCCACTTTTGACCGACCCTCATTGACACTGGAGCCCTCTGACACTTGTCTTCACTTTAATCTTCCCATTCTGCCCTCCTGCTCTCTCCGTCTTTCTCCCTCTCACCCTCTTCCTCTCTCCCTCTCTCAGTCTATCTCTCTCTTTTTCTCCAGGTCTGTTCCCTATTGCTCTCTCTTCTCTTTCTATCTTTGGGGCGACAGTGGCTCAGTGGTTAGAGCGTTGGTCTCCCAACCCGAAGGTCGGAGGATCGAGTCCAGCTCGGACCAAGTTCTGTCGTTGTGTCCTTAGGCAAGACACTTCACCCACATTGCCTAGTATGTAAGTGGTGTGTGCGTGAATGATCGATGGTGGTCGGAGGGGCCGATGGCGCAAACTGGCAGCCTCGCTTCCGTCAGTCTACCCCAGGGCAGCTGTGGCTACAATAGTAGCTTACCATCACCAAGTGTGGAGTGAATGAATAATGACTTCAGTGTAGCGCTTTGAGAGGCTTTGATAAAGCGCATTACAAATGTAAGGCATTATTATTATTATCTCTCTCATTGTCTCTTTCTCCTCCCTTTCTCCCTTTTTTTTCTCTCTCCATTAACCCATCTCTACTGGTCCACTTTTGACCGACCCTCATTGACACTGGAGCCCTCCGACACTTGTCTTCACTTTAATCTTCCTCCTGCTCTCACTGTCTCTCTCCCTCCATCTCTCTTTCTCTCCCTTTTTTCTTTCTCTCCAGGTCTGTTCTGACTGACCCTCGTTGACGCTGGAGCCCCCTTACACCTGTCTGCCCTCCTACTCTTTGTCTCTCTCCCTCTCTCACTTTTTCACTCTCTTCCTCTCCCTCTCTCTCTTTATCTCTCCTTCTTTCCCTCTTTCTCTAGTTACCCTTCTTTACTGGTCCACTTTTGACTGACCCTCATTGACACTGTAACTCTCTTACGCCTGTCTTCATTTACTCTTCCCATTTTGCCCTCCTGCTCTCTCCATCTCTCCCTCTTTCTCCCTTTCTCTCCCTCTCTCTTTCTCCTCCCTTTCTCTCTCTTTCTCTCCAGGTCTGTTCTGACTGACCCTCGTTGACACTGTAACCCTCTTACACCTGTCTGCCCTCTAATCTCCCCATTCTGCCCTGTTGCTCTCTTTGTCTCTCTCCTTTTTCTCTCTCTTCCTCTCCCTCTTTATCTCTCCTTATTTCTCTCTCTCTCTCTCTCCAGTTACCCATCATTACTGGTCCACATTTGCCTGACCCTCATCGACACTGTAACCCTCTCACACCTGTCGACACTTTAATCCTCCCATTCATCTCTCTCCTCCTCCCTCTTTGTTTCAGTCTCTCTTTCTCTCTCTCCAGTTTCTCATTTCTATCTGTCCGTTTCGACCACTTCCAGCCTCTCGATCGCCCATCTGTTGCTCTGTCTGTGGCTGCCTCCCCTCCATCTGTCTCGGAGGAGCGTCCCCACCACTCGACTCGACAGGAGCTGGAGAGTGAACCCACAGTGGCCTTTTTTCTTGCGAGTCAGCTAGTCATCCCGGGCTAATTAATATATCACTCCTCTGCGTTTCCCGGGCCTTCTCTCCATCCTGTGTCGGCCGTCTCCTCGACTGAATTAGCGGTCCTCGCCTTCCCTCACTTACACCTTGTCTCTCTCTATTCCCTTGTTCCCCGTCGGCGCCCGGGGCTCCCGACTCTCAAATTAACCTTTCACTGTAAAAATCACACACGGGAGCGAGGAGGCGTGGAGCGGCGGAGGTGTGGAGGCGTGCGACGGAATGTGTGCCAAATTTTGCGAAAGGAGAGCGCGGGAAAGAGGAGGAAGGCGTGTGCGAGCGTGTGATGGAGTCTGCGGGGTCGAACCGTAAGCCTCTGTCCATGTAATTGTGAATTAGAGGCTTAAATGAGCTGCTGCAGCCTGAGCTGATGGAGAGCGCCGCAGCGGAGGAGGAAGTACGGCGAGAGAGAGAGGACACTTAAAAGAGCGAAGTACAGAGAACATATCAGGACGGTAATAGAGTCCGACCACCCAGAGCTGCAGGGGCTTATGGGTAATGTGAAGAGAGTCTAATGTGAAGATTTTCTGTCCTACATCTCACCATCATAACGACATTTATACACAGACGAGGTGCAGGAAGTGTCTTGCTCAAGGACAGGTGAATGCAACAGTCTATTCTGTGAAGTTTAATGGATGGATAGTATTGAAATAATGTTTTTTTAATGAAACAATTAAATAAATTAACACTTTAAAATGACTGAAACACAAGAAGGTTTCTACATATACAAACAGAGCGGCCCAAAAGTCACTGACGCTTTTACATCTTCAGTAGTTCCTTTAATTCTTAAGTTAAACTCACCAAGTTTTAGCAGTAGATAAACTGAACCTTCCCAGATTTTTGGCAATATAAACGGTTATAATTGTTCACTTACACTTGAACTTATCACGACTTAAACTAAGGGAAGTAAAAATGACCTAATTTGGCTCTTATTTGATCCTGATGTCACGTTTGAAGTGGTTTATTGTCTGAGGTTTATTCACAAACACCTTTTAATTAAGAAGAAATCAGGACTAGTCAGGTCTGTGGAGATCACATACTGCCCCCTGTCTGTGAAAAACACTTATTATTCCTTTAATGGCATTTACTCTTGGGGCATCTCTGGTATTAAAATGTCGACGGTAACACCGCTGGGTTTGTGAATTTGACCCATGTGACTCAAAGTACCACTGTACAATGAGGGTTCGTTCCTCGGTGCTGTATTTGCTCAGATTAATGTGGGAAGAGTCGTTCTAAATGCTCTGAAAAAATAAAAGAAAAATATTTAGAAACAAAAGAGTTATGAGTTTTTGATGAGTTGTATAATATAGTTGATCTGTGTATTTCTACATCCCTGCTCTACGCTGCTTCGTAAGGGCCACATCTCTAATATCTCTAATACTGGAAGTGAAATCTCTGACATGCTAACACAGCTCGAGTGTGTAACCGGCCCGGTGGACACAGCCGTCAGTGTGCGAGGAACTCACAATAAAACCAGTCTGTGGAGATAAGGAGCGAGAGTGAAAGAAGCAGAGACGAGGACGACAGATGGAGCTGTAGTAAGACCAGAAGGACTGTCCACGGGCCTCAGAATCAGGACAAATTAGGACCAGTGCCATAGTGATTTGACAATTTTAAACTAAATATTATAGATTTCTGAATGGGAAGAAGCTCTCAAACCCAAAACCCATAAACACGAGAGAGAGAGCGTCGATGAGAACGAACGAAAACGACCAAAGCCTCAGACGGAGCTGAGTGTCTCTTTAAGAATAAAAACATAAGTTATTAGGAATGTTAAAAAATAGATGCGCTGTTAGCATTACCTGCTATTAGACATGATTGGTAACACTGTGGCACGAGTGAAATCAAGTCTTTTCTGGACTATGCGTCGCTCTGGAGGATAAGTCGCACCAGCAAAAAATGCAGAATGAAGAAAAAAAATATATGTAAGTCGCATTTTTGGAGAAATTTGACAAAACACATTTATATTTATCCAGCTGAAGCACAGACAGAACTGAACACGTGTCTGGTTTGTTAATCAGAGACGCTAATGTAACAAACATGAGAAACACGAGTCTTTTCTCTGCTCTTCATCACAGTTCACGTCAAATATAACACACGCTCTGGCTCATATCACAAAAACTCATGGAAAATATACAAAACCACTTTGGCCTGGGAGGAAACAAACCCTAAACTTTAGATTTTACCTTTCAATTGTTTCTTAAATAGTGTAAAAGTCTGAACCGGAAAACAGGAAGTAGTTTTCACGACCTTAAACTAGACTCATGATAAACTAAACATTTACAGTATTGTTCCAAGTGAAAAATTAGCACTTTTATGGTCATATAAATGAAGAGGAAAGAAAGGAGTCACACCACCGCCATCTAGAGGTCAAACAAGTGAACTGTAACACGTATAATCAGCTGTCGCTTAACATTTCTTCAGCTCCATGAAGCACAGACAGAACTGAACACGTGTTTGGTTTGTTAATGTCAGATATTAACAGTTAATCTCAAACTAAAGCAGAAAAAACAACAAGTTTACTCTGGATCTCAGTCCAAATCACTAAATCCGCTGAATTCTTCGTCCTCTGTGTCGCTTCTGAACAGCTCCAACAACTCCAGAGGAAGATGAAACGTCGCTTCCTGTTCCATGTGGCTGTCAGACTGTCACACCAGCCCACAGCGCCCTCGTGTGGTGAAGACGTGACATTATATAGTTAATAATTTCATCTGAGTATAAGTCGCACCGGACAAACTATGAAAAAAGTGACACTTATAGTCCAGAAAATACAGTAGTCCTTATTCTAAATGAAGACAGAGTCATTCTGTAACTTCGGGTGCATTTCAGTGGCTTTTCTTGAGTGAATGAATACAAATATCTGACAGAGGGGTTCATGCGATTGTGTTTTTTTTTTTGTGTGTACGAGAGAGAAGGAAAGTCTGGCACACAGATGGGCGAGCGGAGGATGATTAGAGCGGTATTACACTGTCACTGGGTTGGCACGCACTGCTTTAATTACTGAGCTCCACAAACAGGAGAAAGTTGGAGACACACAAACCCACAGCGGCAGAGGCTCGGAGCAGCTCAGATCGCACACAGCAGATGCAATTAAAGACATCTCCATACAAACACACAAGCCCCGCATCAACCAGGACCAAATACGCGGCTGCTACAGGATACGGCTCAGAATAGACTCTTTATTACAAATGTCTGAGGCGTGGGGCGGCGTGCAGAACGGCGGACACCAATGGCATTTCCAGAATCTTAAAATAATGCCGCAGTTAGCAATAAAAGCGTCAAAGCTAAACGACATCTGCATCTGTCGCGTATTGACAAATAAAGTGGTTTGTATGAAGCTAAAAGCAGCAGCTAAAGTAAAAACTGTAGTATTAAAGCTCTGATAGGAAATTAGAATGAAACTAAAATAATAAAAGCGGTTTATGACAGTGGATTGAACTTCCAGCTGAACAAGTTTAAAGATATTCAGCCTCGTCGTGATACTTTGTGACGTTTCATTACATTAAACATGCATCTGTCATATTTGATGCATGTGGCGCATTACGGCTCACACACACAATAATTAAAGATGTAATTTTGTAAGTTTGATTTCTGATGTTTAGGTTAAAAAAAACACTTTAAGCACTTTCCTTTCACAGCGGCTCAGGCTCCGTGTAGTAGATCTGTTACATTCTGGCTGCTTCTGTACATTTATTGGATACTTGACAGGAGATGATGATGAATGGCAACTCATTTCACAGAAAAAAGGTATTTTCAGAGCTACATTTACACTTGTCAGCACAAAAATCAAAAGGCAGCTGTTACTTCTTCTGCTGCAAAACTTCCAGATTAGTTTTCGAACAGTGGAGACATGAGGAGTTATTTGAAATGCTCAAACTGAAGCACCAGTCTCGTCTCATCAGCGAACAATACGATCTCCAACTCAACTGTGAAAAAAGGACGTTAATTTTTTATCCGAGGGCAGGACGCGTCTCTGTGTGGACCTTCTGGGTCACGGAGGGATAAAACCACGTGGTGCAGATGATGATGGACCACTTCTGCAGCCAGGGCCGGCCCCAGCTTTCAGGGGGCCCCACGCTGCATTCGTCTCTGGGGCCCCCCGCAGCGGATGTACCCGATTCAGCTTTTTGTGAGTCACATTTGACACATTCTGACTCACATTCATCACCTTGACCAGTTGTTTTTGTGTTTATCTGACCGACATCAGACTGAAAACATCCAGAATGTCACAGGCACAAGAACAGAACACAAACGTATAAGGGAGGGCAAGATTTTTAACATTCTAGGTGGATTTGAATGTGTTCCAGTTGCAACAGTGGGCTTAAATTTACATTATAAAGGGTCTTAAACACATAGCTGCCCTCACCTCTGCACGACTGAAAAACAAACGTAGCAGCAGCAGATATTTAGCTCCTATAGACACAAAACACACAAGCCCTGTGTCCAATAAAACTTTATATATTATAGTGACGGCGATTGGAGCCTCGTGAAGCATCGACACCTCAGTCGCAAAATGGTTTGACGTGTCTGAGGCCTCGGAGAAACACTGACCTCTAGTGGACAAATTTAACCATTGCAAACCAGCACACAACCCATGATTTGGGAACCAACAACTCTATTTTCTATTTTATTAGAAGTCATAAATAGTATATATTCTATTTTGAACATTAAAAAGTATATACAATTATATATCACACGTTTTTTATTAAGAAATAGAAGTTTTGTGTGATCCCAAACCATAGATCACTTTTTTTCCATTTGTAGATGCCATCGAAATGAAACAAATGCCAAAAGTCGCCAAAATCACCACTAACGTAACACAATACTCCGCACTATCCAACATTTTCCAGAAATATTGGTGCATCTTTTATACTGTAGCAGTTTAGCTCTTGTCAAACCACAGAAGTCACTGAACACTCTGAAGCTCTGAACCATCACAGAGCAGAACATTCACTGAGCCAATGAAACGCTTCGATTCACTGAAGCGACTGACACGCAGAGCGAAGCAGGAGGGGGAGGGGCCGACACCTCGACACTTTGGTCACGTGATGCTGCGAGACGAGAGGCAGAAAGAACGAGACGAGCTCCGGAGCCCCGCCTCATTTGCCCATCACTAATATATTATTTTCAATATAAATGTACGGGCTCTTGGGGGCCCTCTGCTTAGTCTACTTGTAGTCTGCACCGGCCCTGGATGTAGCCACAGCTGCCCTGACGTAGACGTGAACAAGACCAGTCGTGGGTGAAGTGTCTTAAACAGAGACACGACGACAACTGGGATTTGGATCTAGTTTTGTTAGTCATGGCTCAAAAGCCGTTTTATATTTGTGTCGGTTTGTGCTGCAAAGGGGAAAATGGTGTAGGTGCTCAGTTCCCATAATCCTGCATGATTAATCAATCTCTTTACTCGGAGCAGTAAAAATCATTTGGTTCTGGCTTTGTCTGGACAGAAGAGATGTTGACAAAAGCTGAAGCACAGGCAGAGTCACGTGGGGAGGGTCAGGAGCCGGTTCTGTGGCTCTGATGAAAAGCAAACGGCTCAAACACGGTGCGTCATCCCCAGGACGAGTCTGCGGCTCACGGCTCACCGGGACACGCTGTTCGAAGATGGAGGCCCCGCACAGACGCCGTTTATATTTCAGTGGGCGAAATGTGCTCACGGAATATTCTTCCTACTAATTTTTGGCTAATTTTAGTGCAATGTAAATTTGACTTAACTAAAGCCAGATGCTTCTGATCACACACACCTGGCTGCAGAGGCGGAGTCTGAACCTGTTCGACCAATCAGACTGTTCCATACATCTCCAGACCCCGCCCTCCCTCGTTCTTTTCGCCCTCGAGTCACTGCGAGTTTACCAGCTTCGTCTGAAATGTAGTTGTGGGTGGAGTTTAGATGTTTAGCTGCAATTTAAAGAAGCAAAAAACTGGGAAGTGTGGAACCTGTGAGAAGAGCAGTGCAAGAGGTTAATCTAGACCAAATAACTATAGTGACAAACCAAGAGGAGCGATGTGTCGGGTTTGTTACCAGAAGTGGATAAAAAGGCGATTTACGCAGCCGCCAAATTGGAAATCAGGGACAAAACAATGAATAGTGAATTTTAGGAGTTCATTTATATACAAGATGTAGGAACCAGAAGAGGGAGAAGTGTCCGTGAGGGACGCCAGATTTAAAGGGAGGAGAGGAGGGACTGATGGTGCGCTCTGCTTTAAGCCTCCTGCGCTCCTGGATATATTAAAGGATAAGCTAGAAGTCAATAGGAAAAGTCACAGGTTCAACATGAGGTGAACAACAGCCAGAAAAAAAATAAAAAATCATTGCATCCAAGCTGTACAAATTGTGCTCAACTTAATGGATTTCTAGGTAAACCTTAATGCTCAGTTCAGTCCTGTCCTCATCTCTGCTTTATTCAGCCCAGACAACCTACAAACATCATGATTCAGAAATATTTTTGACTACTTCAAACATAGATGTATAGCTCTACTTCCCTTCTTTAGCTTTAAAACTTCAAATCCACACAATATATTTTTAAAGAAACAGTAACTGACGGACAAATTTAGAGATAAAAAGCCGCTGAGGTTCTGGGCTCATCTGGGATTTGAACCGGCGACCTCTTGCACCCAAAGCGAGTGTTTGTATGTCTTTGTTTGTAAAGCTCTTCTTTTCTTGTGTAATTTCGCCCGCTTGCCCTGCACTTATGGGTAATGTGCCACCATGTTGTGATACTTACAATGGAAGTATTGATAGTAAATGACGGCAGCATCCACTGTAATTACTCTCTTCTCCACTTGGTAATGGCACAGAAAGGCGCTGGCTGTTTCCCGCTGGATGTTATAAATTACACAGAGAAAAAAAGTCATTCAGCTCAATATTGTTCACGAGGCTGACCACAAATATAGTTTTTTTTGGAGAGTTGAGTCGAAGAGAAGGCGCGCTATGGCAAAGCAAGTTAATTCAAAGTGTGTTTACAGAATAAGAAAGACTTTAAAATAACAATACAGCTAATCAAAACATGAATAATCATTGTAAAAAAAACTTTCAGTCATGCACAGCTAAAAAGAACCGTTTTGAGCCTGGATTTAAACATTGTCAAAGTAAAGACCTTCAGGAAACCCTCGTGTGGCCCTCGTGTGGCCCTCGTGTGGCCCTCGTGTGGCCCTCGTGTGGCCCTCCTTTCGCCCTCCTTTCGCCCTCCTTTCGCCCTCCTTTCGCCCTTTCGCCCTCCTTTCGCCCTCCTTTCGCCCTCCTTTCGCCCTCCTTTCGCCCTCCTTTCGCCCTCCTTTCGCCCTCCTTTCGCCCTCCTTTCGCCCTCCTTTAGCCCTCCTTTAGCCCTCCTTTAGCCCTCCTTTAGCCCTCCTTTAGCCCTCCTTTAGCCCTCCTTTAGCCCTCCTTTAGCCCTCCTTTAGCCCTCCTTTAGCCCTCCTTTAGCCCTCCTTTAGCCCTCCTTTAGCCCTCCTTTAGCCCTCCTTTAGCCCTCCTTTAGCCCTCCTTTAGCCCTCCTTTCGCCCTCCTTTCGCCCTCCTTTCGCCCTCCTTTCGCCCTCCTTTCGCCCTCCTTTCGCCCTCCTTTCGCCCTCCTTTCGCCCTCCTTTCGCCTCCTGGGCCAGTCTGACTCTGGGCACCAGCAGGAGGCGGGTCCCTGAAGTCCTCAGACTGTGAGATGGGGATTTTATTGCTTGTCCAGGAATGTTCCATAATATCTCAGAGCTCAAAAAGAATGAAAAAATTCTCCGAACAAAGAGGTGCCAGACAGTCCACCTGAAAATGTTACATAGTGCAGCTTTAGACATGCCTATGGAAGCCTATTTCCGCCAGTAAATAAAAAAACAAAAGCCTCACAGGAAGTCATAATCTGAGTTTAAACCTGCCTCCTTTATGGGGGAATAAATGAGGTTTACAAAGTGCTTTAGAGAAAAACAAAGCCGCATTCAAATCATAAACTAAACACACATAATCCTGAAATAAAAATGTAACTTTAAAAGAGAAAAGTGCAGATAAAAATCATATGCTAAACTGAGCCTGGATTTACAAACTCAGCACAGACTTTAGAAATGTAGTGCCTAAAGTCTCCAGGAGGCTTGTAGAGGAACTGAACCATGCAAACTTCACATATATGTACTTTTACAAATCCCTGCCTGTAAAAACAAATGCCTTTCTGAAGCATTTTCTCATTACGTTTCCCGGTGGAATTAGTGCAGAAGAGAAACCAAAGTGACCAGCTGCACATAGAGTTAGTACAAGTCGGAGGGACAGATGCACGAAGACGAGGATGATGAGTGAAGACGAAGATAAACAGAGACAGCAAGTCAGTTTGGATATTGAAGCATTTGGCCCAGCGCCTGAATCAACACTGCAAGCTGACGGCTGTATATGCTTTATTAACATGGAGAGTCTCAAATCTCTTTTGCATACACCTGGACACTTATGCTTCACATATACAGGCCCAGACAACCTCCCAGATCACGGCAAATGCCACACAAAAATGAAGGCGCTCTGAAAAGTACCCAAGATTAGAGCCAGCGCTGAGTGGCTGGTGTTAGCAGGGACGTGTAAACGGGAGATCAGGTTTCCAGGTGCATCAATTACAGCCCCGGCAGATGTTTTGTGCGAGACACTCCACAGAACACATGGCCTCTGCTCCCCCCACGCCGCACACCGCACTCGCATTAGGATGCAACGGGTAAATAATCAAGTCTTTGAGCAGGAGGAGGCCATAAACAAGGGTGAAACTTATACAAAACGTATCATGGATTTGTTTTTAATGAAAGACAGCAAAAGATGAAGTTAAAATCTGTCAGCTGGACAAATCGTTGTAGGAGTGGAGACGTTTCGCGCTCTCATCCAAGCTGCTTCAGTTCTGGTGACCACTGCCTTATATCTCTACCAGCAGGAGGCGCCAACTACACCGAAACTGTAAAAATCTATTGTCTCCAGTTTCAGCTGGAGCTACCCTATTCAGCCCTTAACGACCCTGCTATTCTTCTCATTGTTCTGGGTCTGAGGATGGAGGTGTAGATGGGGGAGAGATTATGTCTCAGGGCCCCCATTTCTGTTTAAAGAAGGATTCTCTTTCCTAACAAAAATAGCTTCTTTAACTCCCCTCTCAAACCATTTCTTTTCTCTGGCTCAGATCTGAACTTCACCTTCTTCAGAGGAGTGGTTAGGGCTTTGGAGATGTAGATGTTCAGCAGACTGTGGTCCAGAGGAGCTCTCGGGCCGGTGTTGGTACATCCTCTTGTACTCCACAAGAGGGACAGACACTACCCCGTCTGAATGAGTCAACACATTACTTTGTTTGTCGCTCGGGGTTTTGGCCTTTTGGGTGAACCAGTTTTTGTCTAACGTGTTTTTGTAGGTTTGAAAAGGCAGGAATCTCATACTGTCTGAAAGTTTTCCAACACACACCTGCTGTGTAAGGAATGATAACACTTTTCTTTCTAGTTTCAGATTGTCCTGTTTTTTTAGCTGTCTTAGATCTATTGAAGGCCTAACTTTGGATCTCCACAAGCAGAGAGGGCTTTCTCCACATGCTGCTCCTCCTTCACTTTTTCCCTCTGTTGAGCTCTGTGTTTGTGGAAGTACGGATATTTGAGTTGTGCTGGCGGTGATGGCGTGAATCAAACAGCCGGTATGGTTTTGAGGGGAGTTAAAGAAGATATTTTTGTTAGGAAAGAGAATCCTTCCTTAAGCCGAAACGTCTTCACTGCTACAACTGACAGATTTAACTTCGTCTTTTGCTCTGGATCAGACCTGGACGACTGAGGGTTTACACACACTATCTTAATGAAAAGATGTTCAACAGTATAATGAAAAACATGCAAACATCTCTACAAACTCAACAAAAGGATCCAAACCAGTCCAAAATTAAATTCTGATCATGTTTTGACTGGAATTGTAGAAAATAAATGGCTCTTGGACTGAAAATAAACACATTACGGACATTTGTGTCCCACCGACATGTTAGTCCTTTGTCTTTAACAAACACATTTGTTATAAAATCTGAGAAAACTAATGGGAATTTAACTGGACTGAGCTTAGAAACAGACAGGACTGTCACGCTTCAGCCCGAGTCAAAGGTTGAACAGTTTTTTCTAATAACCCACTGCGTCTGAGGCGTTTAGAGACTTGAGGACTTCTTGTTCTTGAGATAATTAAAGTGATTCTGAATCCATCTCTTAGGGGATGTTCTCACAAAACCTGTAATAACCTGTGATTTTT
Source organism: Periophthalmus modestus (assembly GCA_019594935.1). Classification (NCBI taxonomy): domain Eukaryota; kingdom Metazoa; phylum Chordata; class Actinopteri; order Gobiiformes; family Gobiidae; genus Periophthalmus; species Periophthalmus modestus. The sequence continues at coordinate 2,469,388 of JAIEZT010000012.1, read as the reverse complement.
CTGAGATTGGAAAATAATTGTTGCAACTTACACATTGGGGTGTGCTTTTTTCCAAACAGTTCGTGCAGTAAATTTTGGATGTTTTGAACGCCGTTATGTAAGTGTTCTGATTTGAAAATAACATGATGATCAGCAGCTCGGGACCCAGACTGTGCTCACTTCTTCCTCACCAAATGTAAAGCCGAGCGACATGAATACAAAGACTCAATAACACATTTGGGTTTTTAGAATCGGCCCATTGTCTCAGATTATTTATGAAAACAATTAGCCGTAACATAGTCCGTTTTGTCCTCGGTTTGATTTTCCTCTGGCAGAAAAAAACGATGAAAGTGAAAACAGCAAAGCCACTGTAGGGTTAAACAATCTGAGAACCTGTCCTGTCTTTAGCAAATTTTTGCACTATATACTATAGACAACATGCACTTTTTTCTCTCACTGTCTGATCATAAAAAGTTTAGTCTGCAGCGATAACAAAAAGGTGATGTTGTCGTTTTTCAATATATCGTACAATCACTTCTGGCTTCAAGCGGATGATGTAAGGCAGATGATCCAAGCAAAATCATAATCTCAGCATTTTGTGAGACTTTGATACAACTGTATGTGATAGAGGATACGGGTCCACACTTTGGCCTCAGGTGAATTTTATAAAACGCATGTCAGGGAGGTGTGTGTGGGTGGTGTGTGTGTGTTTGTGGGGGTGTTGTGTGTGTTTGTGTGTGAACGAGACCTCCTACAGGTGGGTGTGAAAGTCGGGGGGGACCCCTTTAAAAATCGTCAGTGCTCCGGTAATTCCTTAAGTCCGATTATACTTTTTAAATCTTCAGTAGCTCCTTAATTCTTCTTTATACTCACGCTTTTTTAGCAAGTAGATAAACTTGAACCTGTCCCAGAGTTTTTTGGCAATATACTACGTGTATAATTGGTTCATCTTACACTTGTAACTTATCACGAGTTTAAACTAGGAGACGTAAAAAGACCACACACTTTGGTCTCTTAGCTTTGCCGCCTCCTTAATTTGATTACGTTTGAGTCGTTATTGTCTGAGGTTTATTCCCAAACACCTTTTTCTTAACATAGAAGAAATCAGGGACGAGTCAGTTCGTGGAGATTCACATACTGCCCCCCCCTGTCCTGTGAAAAACACTTATTATTTATTTTTTCCTTTATGGCATTTACTCTTGGGCAATCTCTGGTATTAAAAGTTGGACGGTAAACACTGCTGATTTGTGACCTTGACCCATGTGACTCAAAGTACCACTGAACAAAGGGTCGTTTCCTCGGCTGCTCGGATTTGCTCATATGAATGTCAGAAGGGCGTTTCTAACTGCTCTTAAAAATAAAATATTTACAACAAAAGGGTTTTGAATTTTTTTTTCAAACTGTCAGTGACTTTGGCCACCTGTGTGTCGCTGTTTTTGGGTTGTGTGTGTGGTGTGTGTGTTTGTGTTGTGTGAGTGAGACATGGCAGCTGGATCACCCAGTAGGTGCTGGGTAAATTCTCCTCTTTCCTCTCTGTCCAGGAGTCTGAGCACTGAAATGACAACACCTGTATCACTTGTTTAGTAACACACCCTCAGTGGCATTGTGTAGTGCGGTGTGGCGTGTGTGCGTGTGTGCGTGTGCGTGTGTGTGGTGTGTCTAAGACATTTCGCAATCTGACCAATTTATGCCCTTATTCAGCAGGCTAAAAGTTAAACAAAAAAAAAATGTATAATTTGTATTCCTTGTTTCTGTTTCTTTCCATATTCCCAACACTCACCTCATCCGCCAAGTGCCATAATACACAAGTTTCCGTGTTCGTTTTCTATAATGGCCTTTCCACATCTTTCATTTAGCAAAGCTTAAGACTATAGCGCACAGACTTTCCTGAACCATTAGGGTTTTGCTTTTAGGTAGAAGACCCTGGCACATTAGAGATAATGAGCCTGTTATACAAGGCTCATGCGAAAAGTAGTTTGATATATATATTTTAAAACCTGGTCCCTCTCCTAATCTTTCTCTTGATACTTAAGTCCTCTCTGTGTGTGAATATCCAAATGTTTCCTTCATAGATCTGAGAGAGCTAAAAACCGGACAACGGGATCAGAACTCTAGAAAAAGGTGTACGTTCCTTACGAGCTGTGTTCGAAAACTTCAGAGGTTTCAGACTGCATGAAAGGTCCCATATACACAATTTAATTCTGCGTTTCGACCGAGGCGTCAGGATGTCCAGTTTTGAATGCACAGTCTATGATGGACATTCGTGTAGGCATCGCCTCGTTCTACTGACCCAACAACCCCGCCTCTGAACCGATCACCTCCGGTGATGGTTTTTATTATGTTAGTTTTCTTCAACCTCGTCTGCCATCGTTACGAGACCGTGAAAAACTATCCAAGACACTCGCAGACTTCCAACAGACATCGGGGACGTCCATCTAGATCCAACCATTTGTCTTTTTGTCACCTGTCTAAATGCAC